>JBBPBO010001986.1:43351540-43469376 GCA_037974295.1 Cicer cuneatum
ATCATTTCTTCCTTAACCTAACAAAATATGAATAAGACTAAGTTGTCCCTTTAATTTTCTCAATGACTAAAAGTTATTTTTATCTCTCTTAATAACATTTTCTTTAAAATTAAATTGAAACACTGAACACTTACATGTTATAGACTAAATAACATTTTCTTTAAAATTAAATTGGAACACTGAACATTTACATGTTATATCTTATTTAATAGATTTATATTTGCACTGATAAATATAATTTTAAATTTTTTTATGCATTATATATTATATTTAGTATCAAATTTATTATTTTAATGTTGTTTTCAAATAATAATTTTAATAAATTCTTTATAATTATAAATTAGATCAACCAAAAATCAATCAACTCTAAATTACATTTAATTAGACCCTCATTAAAGATATAGTTTTTCTTCATTTTTATTTTAAATAATACTAAAAACACATTTTTTGATATCTTTTTTAATATATTTTCTTTAATTGATTAAAATATAATATGTATTAGAAGTGTATTGCTAATCCTATTTGTTTATTTTATTTTGGGTTGGTGACAATACGACGGTAATCTGTAATCTCCGCGGGTGATTTCATATTTATATATGGCCCTCGAGCTTAGACGCTGCTGACATGTCGCAACATAAATAAATTTTGTTAGGTGCGGTGCAGTTAAACTAAGACATTTTTTTTTTAAAAGAATTTATATAATCTTCTCAATTTTTATCTATTCATTTTAATATTTTTACTTAATTATACGTAGGTGCACATACATTTATTTTCCAAATCTCCAAATAGGAAATTCACAACAAAAAAATCAGGTTTATATATATATATTAGTTTAAAAACAATACTCCAATATACTCTACATTCAAATTTATATACCAAAATATTTTACTTTTATTGATCGAGGTCGCATTCCCACCATGTCACCACAATGATTTTTCCTCTATAGTAAGAGGTCGCATCCCTGGTATGCGACCTCCTACTGCAGAAGAAAAAAATCATCATTCATGTGATCGCATAGCAAGCAGGCGGCCTCATAAATGTCAAAAAAGTAAGGTATTTTGTTATATAAATTTTAGGCTAAATAGCACTCGTGATCCCTTAACTTAATTTCAGTTAATGTTTTAGTCTTTTATCTTCTTTTTTTCCGATTTGGTCCTTTATTTTAATTTTAAGTGACAATTTAATCTTTTATGTTTTAAAATGTTAACAATATTATCCTGAATTTTTTTACAAAAATTCATCAAAATTTTCTACCAAAACCCATAAAACTAATTATATTCTTTAATATATTTCATCAAATTCATAACTCAAATATTCAAATAAGCTCATATTTTTATTTTTTATTTGATTTTTAAAATTCCATCTCTAACAACATCAAATAAAAAATGAAAATATGAGTTTATTTGAAGATTTGAGTTACGAATTTGATAAAATTTGTATTATATTAAAGAATATAATTAATTTTATGGGTTTTGGTTGAAAATTTTGATGAATTTTTTAATTTATTGTAAAAAAAAAGGATAATATTGTTGACATTTTAAAATATAAAAGATCAAATTGTCACTTAAAATTAAAATAAAGGACCAAATCGGGAAAAAAAAAATAAAGGACTAAAACGTTAACTGAAATTAAGTTAAGGAACCACGGGTGCTATTTAGCCTAAATTTTAATGTAGGGTATATTAAAATTTTTTTTAAAGAAGGGGATATAAAAATAAAATATCCAAAAAATCAAATGGAAAGTTTTTTTAACAAAAAAAAAATATTCACTCATTTTTAAGTGATAGAATACATTGATAGAGATATTTAAGCTCTAGCTCAACTAACAAATGTTGATATTGTTAGGTTAGACGTCTTGTTCCGAATTCGAACCCGAGACCTCACAATTGTGTGAGTTAATTATGGTAGAATTTATCATCTCTTCTAGGATGAAAAAAAAAGAATACATTGATCAAGAACTAAAATTGAAAAGGACAAATATGCAAAATGCATACAAATATGACAAAACCTACAAATATAAAAAAAATTCAAGTATCCAAAAAAATGCATGTCTCTAGATCTATAACATTGATAACGCCAAAATTATTGATTGAATATGCATTGGAATGAAGTTAATATGACAAATTGAATCAAATGAACACTACAACAAGATGAGAAATAAATAAAAAATGTACCAAGACGATAGAAAAAATAAACAATGTTGCCCTACGACGATGAAAACACGCAGAAAAAACTAAATATATGTGAAAACAATTTATTTAGATAAAAGAGAAGAAAATAATGATTTAGATGAGTGATTTGAGACAAAAGTTGATCCTAAACCACCACTCCCAAAATGAAGAAAAAAAAGCAAAAATGAAGTTGTTTTAGGTTTGGAAGATGAGGCGATGATTAGGTTTGGAAGAAATGCTAGTAATATGAAATTCGACCAAGAGGTAAGTAAATTTGACCAAAGATTGTTCCAACCAGGATTCAAATTAAGGTTCTCTCGAATTATTCATCCTTAACAGATGATATTCATGCATATCACGAGTTACTTTAAAAACTAAATGAAATTACGATAGATAATTAATTTATGTGATAAGGAGCGTGATCTGAAGAAACTAGAAAACACAAAAAAGATGAGATTTGAATTGTGTTGATCATTTAAATTTTTTTTTTTTTAGTTTAAAAATGATTCTTTATCAAAAGCTTATCTTTAAGTAAAACGTTAAAACGAAAAATAAGACGTAAAGAATCTTAATAAGAAAGTAAAGAACGAAGGGACAAGAAAAACACACACAAATTTTTATGCTAGTTCGCAACCCCTTTTGCTACATCTAGTCTTTCCCTTAGGGAGAGATTTGCCACAATATAGTCGAAGACTTAATTCACTACAATCAAACCGGTTGGAAGTTCTTAACCACCCATTCAAGTGTTTCATATTGTTTATCAAAGCTTCATCAAGCTCCTGTATTATAATGTCTCAACATGCAACCAAAAGTACAATTTCAGAATTCCTCAAGAATACTAGCAGCCTTGCCTCTTAGGTTGAGTTTGTACAATACCTTTCCAAGTTACCACTAGAGAAACCCTCTAGTCTTCTCAGCAAATCTGGCAAAACACCTGTTTTGCATTGTTGAGGACTAAGTATTATCAAAGCCTCTCTAAGAGAAGTATTATTCTCAGCCTCTCTAGGTCATACCACTTTCAACAAATTTGGCTTATGTTAAGACAAAATCTCAAATTAGTGTTTTGATGTAAACAAACAAAAGTTAATTAAGACTTCTAATTATAATTTTAAATGATATGTTGATTTAACATGTGTTTTTGAGTGTGATAATAAAAAATAGATACTAAACATTACAAGCAAAATCACTTTAAAGAGAAAACAAAAATATACAAATAGAACGAAAACGTTCTTGATAGAAGTCTGGAAAACGAAGAACGTTTGAAGGTGCAAACACGAGAAGGGGAGTTGAATTGTGTTTGTCAAACTTAAATTCTTTTGTTGTTTTGTTGAATGTTGATGGGAATTATTTGTTGAAAAAATAATCAGACTTAGTAGCGAATAATAATAACATAAGAACATAGCGATTTATCTTGGTTCACCATTAACTTGGCTACATCCAGTCCCTTCACTCAGAAGGCTTTAATCCCCTAATTCAAAACACTTTGAATTACAACACCTGACCCTCCAAGTCAGTCTTCCCAAACAGTCTGACGACCCCAGATTTTTGAGGAACGATAACAACACCTTGACCCAACAAGTCAAGTCTTCTCCTACCAATCTGACAACCCCAGATTGAAGAAGGAATCTACACCTCTAACGGGTTTGATTACAAGAGTTTGGAACTCTGCAAAGTTGCTTCTTGAAAGCTGATTGTTGCAATTGAAAGTGCAAACACGAGAAGGGGGGTTGAATTGTGTTTGTCAAACTTGAATTCTTTTTGCTTGTTTTGTTAAATGTTGATGTGGATTACTCGATGAATAAATAATCAGACTTAGCAACAGATAATAACAGCATAAGAACACAACAATTTATCATAGGTCACCATTAACTTGGCTACATCCAGTCCCTTCACTCTGAAGGCTTTAATCCACTAATCCAAAACACTTTGAATTACAACACTATTGGAACCAAGTTGGTTCTAAGTACTTAGGATTTTGATGTTTACAAAAGCACTCCATGTAATCTTATTTTGTCCTTAGAATTATTATATTAAATACCACCAGAAGATGAAGTTACCAGAGATAGAAGATGAAGTCACAAGAGGAAGAAGATGAATTACCAGAGGATAAAATCAGACCAGAGGATACACCTCTAGAAGATACCAGATAATGCATCCAGAAGGTACTAGAGGATGCATCCTGAAGGCACCAGAGGATACACCAGGATGTCAAAACACCATCAGAGGATATCTTTCCTGGCCCAGATCAGAAGGAAGCAGAGTCCAGATGGAGACCTGGACCAGACCAGAAGGAAGCCTGCCAGAGGGAGACTTGTTCCAGACCAAAAGGTATCATAAGTCAGACTTGGTCCAGAATTAATTCTGACCAGAAGATAGCCTGGTAGTAATTAAATGACTTGATCCAGACTTATTCAGAGCTTCAGATAACTAGTACAGAACAAGTGACTTGTTCTAGATTTGGCCCAGACCAGAAGATAGCATGGTCCAGAGTATGAAACTAAGTCCAGATCAGAAGAAATGATTGTCTAGATTTAATCCAGACTTGATCCAAATCAGAAGGTAAATGTCCAGATTAAAATATCATGTCCAATTTTAATTTCAGTTCAATCCAGACTCAGTCCAGAATTGGTCCAGATCAGAGGGAAAATGTTCATATCAATGGTCCAGATTTAAGCAGCATGGCCCAGTGTTGGCCGAGATCAGAAGATCAGACCATATGGCCCAATATTGGCCGATATAAGAAGATCAGAACGTGTGGTCCAGTGTTGGCCGAGATCAGAGGATCACAGCAGATCAGATTGTATGGTCTAGATGTGGACGAGATTAGAAGATCAAACGGTCCAGATTTAATCATGATGATAATCAGTGGAGACATGATTAAATTCGAATAGAAATTTGATCAAAGTATTAAAAGGATTTGATTCAAAAATAAATTGAAGTCTTGTGGGAATTCAAAAGCTATTGGCGGGAAGAAATATTTGATCCATAATTAATTAAAGACAGGATCCGCTTTCCAGAAGCAAGTACTCTAAGTTTTTCTTTCCCTTGTGTTAGATCTAAGTTGTTGAAGTAGAGTCTACAATCTGAAGGAGTCAGAAGGAGTAACAAATTACTTAGCAATTAGATTCAAGGTTCTTTTCCTCAAAAGTTTAGGATTGTTAGACTGTTTGAGAAGACTGACTTGGAGGGTCAGTGGTATTGTTGTAATTCAAGATTTTTGAATTAGTGAAATCCTTCAAAGTGAAGGGACTGGATGTAGCCTAGTTAACGGTGAACCAATATAAAATTATGTGTTTTATTTTTACTTTACATCCGCTGCTAACTCTGTTTGATTCATACATCAGGTTTTGTTATAAAACTGCAAAAACAGAAAAAGTATTCAAGTTAGTCAAACACAATTCAACCCCCTTTCTCGTGTTTTCCCTCTGATCTAGACCAATTCTGAACTGGGTCTGGATTGAACTGAAATTAAATCTGGACAAAGGATATTTAATTCTGGACATTTACCTCTTGATCTGGATCAGGTCTGAATTAAATCTGGACATCATTTCTTCTGATTTTGACTGAGTTTCATACTCTAAACCATGCTATCTTCTGGTCTGGGTCAAATCTCTTGTTCTGGACCCATTAATTTATCCCCTGATTAAGTCTGGATCAATTCTGGACTGTTTATCATTTCACTGCCAAGCTATCTTCTTGTCATAATAACTTCTGGACTAAGTCTGACTTATGATATCATCTGGTCTGGAACAAGTCTCCCTCTGGCAGGCTTTCTTCTGGTCTGGTCCAGGTCTCCTTCTAGACTTTGCTTCCTTCTAATCTGGGCCAGTAAAGATATCCTCTGGTGGTGTTTTGACATCCTGGTGTATCCTCTGGTAATTTCAGGATGAATTATCTGGTGACTTCTGGAGGTGTATCCTCTAATAACTTCATCTTCTGGTGGCATTTTAATATAGTAATTCAAGGTACAAAATAAGATTACATGGATTGCTTTTGTAAACATCAAAATCCTAAGTACTCAGAACCAACTTGTTTCCAACAATCTCCCCTTTTTTGATGATGACAAAATCTTAACTTATTTTGCTAGCTTATGACTCGAAGTACTTGACATACTCCCCCTCGAACCAATCTCTCCCCCTAAGTCTAATACTAACTTTTTCTTCTCCTTTTCAACTCCTTCTTGAATCACTCTTTCTTTTCTTCTCTTCTTCTTTTCAACTCCTTCTCTATTCATCTCTTTTTGTTTTTTTTTCTTTCTCCCTGTTTCTTCTCCTTTTCAACTCCTTCTCTTTTCACTCTTTCTTTTTCTCTCTTTATTTTTCTCTCTCCATGTTTCTTCTCCTTTTCAACTCCTTCTCTTTTCATCTCTTTCTTTTTCGCTCCTCCTTTCTTTTTATCTCTCCTTTTCTACTTATTTCTCCTTTTTCTCTCTCTCCCCCTTTTTTGTCATCAGCCAAAAAGAGGTCCTACTATTTTTGTATTTTTGTTTTTTTTTCTTTAAAAAGTACAGAAATTAAAAACAAAAAATAAGACATAAAATTAAAATTACAAGAAAATTAAAAACTCCTAAGAAGACTACTTGAGCTAGTCAGATATGGAGACAATGTTGAGATGCTTCTTGATGAACTCGAACCTATCTTCTGGTAATGCTTTGGTGAAGATATCAGCCCATTGATGATCAATGTTCACAAACTGGATGCTTAAAGTCCTTTTTTGAACATGGTCCCTAATGAAATGGTGTTTTATTTCAATGTGTTTGGCTCTAAAGTGTAAGATGGGGTTCTTGGTTAGGTTTATGGCTGAAGTGTTATCACAGAACAAAGGGATATTGGTTTCGAAGATGTTGTAATCTTCAAGTTGATGTTTCATCCAGATTAACTGTGAGCTGCATCCTGCTGCTGATATATACTCAGCTTCAGCTGTTGACATAGCAATGGTGCTTTGTCTTTTGCTTGACCAAGAGATCAAATTATCACCTAAGAAAGTGCAGTTGCCACTTGTACTTTTCTTTTCCAGCTTGTCTCCAGCATAGTCAGAATCACAAAAACCTTTGAGATTGTAGGTGGGGGTTTTCTTTTATAACAGGGTAAGGTTGGTGGTTCCTTTAAGGTATCTCAGAATTCGTTTGACAGCAATTAAATGGGATTCCCTAGGGTCAGCTTGAAAGCGGGCACGGACACAAACACTAAGCAAAATGTCAGGTCTAGAAGTAGTTAAATAAAGAAGGGATCCAATCATACCTCTGTATGTTTTCTGGTCTACCTTTTGGCTGATTTCATCTTTCTCAAGTGAGCAGGTTGGGTGCATCGGGGTGGCCATAGGCTTACATTCACTCATTTTGAACTTTTTAAGAAGTTCTTTAGTATATTTAGATTGGTGAATGAGTATATCTGATTTACCTTGGTGAATCTGAATTCCCAGGAAGAACTTAAGTTCTCCCATCATGCTCATTTGGAACTCTTTCTGCATTAGGTCAGAAAACTCCTTGCACAAAGTGCCATTAGTAGATCCAAAGATGATATCATCAACATAAACTTGAATAATTAAAATATCATTTTTAATGGATTTCCTAAATAGAGTATTATCAATCTGGCCTCTATCAAATTCATTCTTAAGCAGAAAGTTACTAAGTCTGTCATACCATGCCCTTGGTGCTTGTTTTAAACCATATAAAGATTTCAAAAGTTTAAAAACATGGTCTGGAAAATCAAAATTTTCAAATCCAGGGGGCTGTTTGACATAGACTTCCTCACTTATGTAGCCATTTAAGAATGCACTTTTAACATCCATTTGATACAGAATCATATCGTGATTAGCAGCAAATGATAAAAGAATTCTAATTGCTTCTAACCTGGCCACTGGAGCAAATGTCTCAGTGTAATCGATACCTTCCTGTTGACTGTATCCTTGAGCTACTAATCTGGCTTTGTTCCTTACCACTTCACCTTTTTCATTGAGTTTATTCCTGAACACCCACTTGGTTCCAATAATGTTTTTGTTTGGTCTGGATACCAGATCCCAAACATCATTCCTTTGAAATTCATTCAGCTTTTCTTGCATTGCAAGTATCCAACCTTCTACTTCAGATTTGAAGATTTGTCGTATTCTTGCTTGAAGCTTCTTCTTTTTCAAGTTCTTTTGCCTGCAACAGCTTATGATTCTGATAAATCAACTTTTGGTTCTGGTAAATCTGTAACAGCTTCTGATTCTGGTAAATATCCAGATTTCTCTTCTGACTTATCTTGGCTGTTTCTGACTTGATCAGATTTATCTTTTGATGATTTGTCATGTGTTGTTGACTTACTGGTATCCTCTACCTTTCCAGGTACTTCTGTTTCTTCTGCTTTTGCTCCCTTTGGTTCTGGTGAACCTGCACTATATTTATCTTGCTTTGATTTGTCAAGATCAAGCAGTTTGTCATATAACATAATATAAATCAAATAATTTAACAATGAACTCAATACAGCCAAACCATTAATTCTGCTTATGGTGGTTTCTGCTTGTTTTTGAAACCACTGGAATGTTGTTTCTATTGAAGTGTTCACATCACGTGAATCACTTGGTTTCTCTGATAGTTTGAAAACTTGCAACATACTTATCTAGCTTTGATTTTTTAAGATCAAGCTTTTTGTTATCACAGTAAACATAAATATCAAACAATAATAGTATTTACAGCAAGATGTAACTTCTATGTCAACAGTTTCAGTTTTACTCTGAAAATCCTCTTGTTTTTGATTTTCAGATTCTGAATCTATACGCTTTGTGATTAGATGGTTTGGATGAAGGGCTTTGAAGTCCCTCCCTGGTTTGTGGTCTTGATGAATTTCACTGGAGTGTTTGAAGAACTCTCCTGATTCTGATTCTTCTCTTTCTGCTTTGGCTGATACACCATGTTCCTTTGGTGATTATGGAACTTATGGTGATTCTGGTAATTTGGATGAGTTGGATGAATCTGGTGATTCTGATGATTCTAATAATTCCTGTTCTGGTTCTGGTTTGGGTTCTGGTACTGATTCTGATTCTGATTCCAGTGTTGGTTCTGGTTCCAATTCTTGTGCCTCTGATACTGGTTCCAGTTCCTGTTCTGATTTTGGTTCCAGCGTTGGTTCTGGTTCCAGTTCCTGTACCTCTGATAGTGGTTCAAGTTCTGATTATGGTTCCAGTTCCTGTTCTGATTCGTGTGATGTGTGTGATTTCTTTGATATTTCATGTATCTCCTATGATTCTGGTTCTGATTCTGATAGGTTTTGTGTTGACCATTTCTTCTTCTACCAGAGTCAATTGGCTTTTGTTTGGTAGATGTTGGAACATAAACCTTCTTCTGCTTGTGCATTGCTAACATCCATTGTCCTGGCACCATTGTTGGTGTCTCCTTCTGGTTGCTCAGAATATCTGTAATATAGACAATTTGATCTTTTGGTACCAAGAACAGATTGGGTCCAAGTTTGTTAGTCTTAATAGCTCTCTTATCTTGTTCAGATTTTACCATTGGACAAGATAATTCAAGTGACCTTTCTTAGCAAAAAAATTAGAATAAACATTTTTAGTATTAGCAATAGTTTCAGTAAAACCATGACCTCTCTTTCCAATGTTACTGTTTCCATAAATCATAGATGCATATTTACTTCTTTCCATTCCATTAGAAATAATGTTTTGAAAAAATTGCTCATGCATATCAGATTCACAAACAGTTTTGGAAGTGGAACAAACATTACTTTTGAGAGTTTGGTTTTCAGATTTGAGTCTTGAAACTTTAGTTTTAAAATCCTTGTTTTCAGTTGCATACTCAGAATTTCAATTCTTTAAAACTTGGACTTCTTTGGTCAGATTTTTCTTATCTTCCCTAAGAATTTTCAGTTTTAAAGACATCTTATTGTTTGCATTTAAAAAATCTTTTACAGCATCAATTAATTCAGATTTAGTGAGATCAGAAAATACCTCATTGTCTTCATCTTCTGAATCTGTTCCAGAGCCTGAGCTATATCCAAAACTTGAGTTGGTATGAGCCATCAGAGCCAGAATTGCTTCCTCTGATGTGCTTCCATACTCGCCTGAATGACTGCTTCGATCATTCTTCCTTCTGCATGCTTTCCTTCCTGAAACTGTGCCTTTATGATTTCCAGAGGCAGACCTGATGTGTGCCATCATTGCTATTTCTTCCTCTTCTTCATCAGACGATTGTTCTTTTGATTCTGATACATCCCAGACTGCCATCAGACCCTTCTTTCTGAATATGGAATTTTTCTTGTGCTATTTGTCTTTTTCTAGATTTGGACATTCTGACTTGATATGTCCAGGTTCATTGCATCCATAACAGATGATGCTCTTCTTGTCATATTCTTCCTTTCCTTCGTTGTTATGTTTCTTCTTGGAACCTCTTCTCTTCCTGTTTTCCCAGATCTTAACCATCTGTTTGGTTAAGTAAGCCATATCCTCATAGTCACTATCGCTATCCTTTAATTCTGATGCTGACTTTGTAGCTTTCTTCTGTTTCGACTTCAGGGCCAGATTCTTCTTCTTCTTTGGTTCATCTGCTTCTAGTTCTATTTCATGAGACATGAGTGAGCTGATCAGATCTTTAAGTTTTAAGTTTTGCAGATCTTTGGCTTGCTGAACTGCAGTAACCATTGGTCTCCACTTGGTTGGTAAGCTTCTTAGAATCTTCTTGACATGATCTGCTGTTGTGTAGCTTTTCTTCAAGACCTTCAGTCCAAAAATCAGAGTCTGGAATCTACAGAAAATTCCATCAATGTCTTCATCGTCTTCCATCTTGAACATTTCATATTGTTTGACCAGTATGTTAGCCCTTGCTTCTTGAACCTGCTGGTTTCCTTCATAGGTCAGAACTAGACTGTCAAATATGCTCTTTGCTGTTTCTTTATCTGTCAAATTCCTTGAATGTGATGGCACTGAACATGATGTTACTGGACTTGTGATGCAGTTTGAATAATTTGCTATGGTCTGGTTTCATATCTTCCATGTCCAGTTCTTTAGTTGGATCTCCTGGAACAGTAGGTGCAAGGTATCCTTTGACTACCAGCTTCCATAATTCAGGATCTTGAGATATGAAGAAACTTCTCATTCTGTCCTTCCAATACTCAAACCTGTCTCCATCAAACAGTGGTGGTCTGTTGATGTTGCCTCCGACTTCTTCTAACATGTTGAACCCCTTTGGACCTTTCCTCAAACACTGTTAAGTGCTCAGCCTTAAGAACGAGCTCTGATGCCAATTGAAGGTGCAAACACGAGAAGGGGGTTGAATTGTGTTTGACTAACTTCAATACTTTTTCTGTTTTTGCAGTTTTATAACAAAACCTGATGTATGAATCAAACAGAGTTAGCAGCGGATGTAAAGTAAAAATAAAACACAGAATTTTATACTGGTTCACCGTTAACGAGGCTACGTCCAGTCCCTTAACTTTGAAGGATTTCACTAATTCAAAACCTTGAATTACAACAATACCACTGACCCTGCAAGTCAGTCTTCTCAAACAGTCTAATAATCCTAGACTTTTGAGGAATACAGCACCTGACTTCTCAAGTCAAGTCTTCTCCTACCAATCTGACAACCCCAGATTGTAGAAGGAATTAAAATGCCTTGAATCTAATTGCTAAATAATCTGCTACCCCTTCTGACTCCCTCAGATTGTAGACTCTACTTCAACAACTTAGATCTAACACAAGGGAAAGAAAAACACGAGTGTTTGCTTCTGGAAAGCCGGAACTCACAATGAACCTCACTGAAAGCTTGAGTGTTTGCTTTTGGAAGTGTATGACTCTTTTGTGATTTTTCGATGCTAAGTCTTCTGCCTTGAGCCTCCTTTTATAGATGCAGATTAGGGTCTCTTCCAAGCTTAAATTCGAGCTGTATCTTGCTAGATTCTCTTGCAAAAATAACTTGTCCAATCGGGTTTCACTTTAAATAAAAAACATATCTTTTTCTGCTCCAGATTGCCTTTCAAAAATAACTTTGACCAATTCTGACTTTAATTAATTCTGGAACAAATTGTTCTTCCCGCCAATAGCTTCTGAATTCAACAAGACTTCAATTTATTTTTGTATCAAATCCTTTTTAATACTTTGATCAAATTTAATCAAATCTCCACCGATTATCATCATGATTAAATCTGAACCCTTTGATCTTCTGCTCTCGTCCACATCTCGACCATACTAAGTGATCTGTTGTGATCCTCTGATTTAAGCCAACCTTGGACTACACTTTCAGATCTTCTGATCTCGGCCAACCTGGACTTGCAAGCTGATCTGCTGTGATCCTCTGATCTCGGCCAATGCTGGACCACACGTTTTGACATTCTGATTTCGGCCAACACTGGGCCATGGTCTGATCTTCTGATCTTGGCCAACACTGGGCCATATACTTAATTCTGGACCATTGATCTGAACCTTTTCCCTCTGATCTAGACCAATTCTGAACTGGGTCTAGATTGAACTGAAATTAAATCTGGACAAAGGATATTTAATTCTGGACATTTACCTCTTGATCTGGATCAGGTATGAATTAAATCTGGACATCATTTCTTCTGATCTTGACTGAGTTTCATACTCTAAACCATACTATCTTCTGGTCTGGGTCAAATCTAGATTAAATCTCTTGTTCTGGACCCACTAATTTATCCTCTGATTAAGTCTGGATCAATTATGGTTGGTTTATCATTTCACTGCCAGGCTATCTTCTGGTCAGAATAACTTCTGGACTAAGTTTGACTTATGATATGTTTTGGTCTGGAACAAGTCTCCTTCTGGTAGGCTTCCTTTTGTTCTGTTCCAGGTCTCCTTCTGGACTTTGCTTCCTTCAGATCTGGGCTAGTAAAGATATCCTCTAGTGGTGTTTTGACATCCTGGTGTATCCTCTGGTAATTTCAGGATGCATTATCTGGTGACTTCTGGAGGTCTATCCTCTGATAACTTCATCTTATGGTGGCATTTTAATATAGTAATTCAAGGTACAAAATAAGATTACATGGAGTGCTTTTGTAAACATCAAAATCCTAAGTACTCAAAACCAACTTGGTTCCAACACAATTGGCATCAGAGCTCGGTCTCAAGGCTGAGCACTTAACTAGTGTTTGAGGAAAGGTCCAAGGGGTCAACAACACGGCAGAATCCAAATATGATTTTGGAGGCAACATCAACAGACCACCACTAATTGGTGGAGATAGGTTTGATTATTGGAAGGATAGAATGAGAAGTTTCTTCATATCTCAAGATCTTGAATTATGGAAGCTGGTAGTCAAAGGATACACTGCACCTACTGTTCTAGGAGATCTAACTAAAGAACTAGACATGGAAGATATGAAACCAGAGCAGAGCAAATTATATAAACTACATCACATGTCTAGAACCATCATGATCAGTGCCATCACATTCAAGGAATGTGACAGATGCACATATAAAGAAACAACAAAGAGCATATTTGACAGTCTGGTTCTGACCTATGAAGGAAGCCAACAGGTTCAAGAAGCAAGGGCTAACATACTGGTCAAACAATATGAGATGTTCAAGATGGAAGACGATGAAGACATTGATGGAATTTTCTGTAGATTCCAGACTCTGATATCTGGACTGAAGGTCTTGAAGAAAAGCTACACAACAGCAGATCATGTCAAGAAGATTGTAAGAAGCTTACCAACCAAGTGGAGACCAATGGTTACTGCAGTTCAGCAAGCCAGAGATCTGAATAACTTAAGACTTGAAGATCTGATCAGCTCACTCAAGTCTCATGAAATAGAACTGGAAGCTGATGAACCAAAGAAGAAGAAGAATCTGGCCCTGAAGTCAAAATAGAAGAATACTGCAAAGGCAACTCTAGAATCAGAGGATAGCGACAGTGACTGTGATAATATGGCTTACTTAACCAAACAGATGGTTAAGATCTGGGAAAACAGGAAGAGGAGAGGCTCCAAGAAGAAACATAACAGCAAAGGAAAGGAAGAATCTGAAAAGAAGAGCATCATCTGTTATGGATGCAATGAACTTGGACATATCAAGTCAGAATGTCCAAACCTGGAAAAAGGCAAACAGCACAAGAAAAGTTCCAGATTCAGAAAGTAGGGTCTGATGGCAGCTTGGGATGCATCAGAATCAGAAGAAGAATCGTCTGATGAAGCAGAAACATAGATTGATGGCACACATCAGGTCTGCCTTTAGACTTTATAAAGGCACAATTTCAGGAAGGAAAGCATGCAGAAGGAAGAATGATCAAAGAAGTCATTCAGACAAGTCTGGAAGCACATCAGAGGAAGCAATTATGGCTTTGATGGCTCATACAACTGAAGTTGTAGATACAGCTCAGGCTCTGGAACAGATTCAGAAGAAGAAGACAGTCAGGTATTTTCTGATCTCACTAAATCTGAATTAAATGAGGCTTTAAAAGATTTTTTTAATTCAAACAATAAGATGTCTTTAAAACTGAAAACTTTATAGGGAAGATAAGAAAAATCTGACCAAAGAAGTCCAAGTTTTAAAGAATCGAAATTCTGAGTATGCAATTGAAAACAAGGATTTTAAAACTGAAGTTGCAAGACTTAAATCTGAAAACCAAACTCTCAAAAGTAATATTTGTTCCACTTCCAAAACTTTTTGTGAATCTGATATGCATGAGCAAATTTTTCAAAACTTTATTTCTAATGGAATGGAAAGAAGTAAATATGCATCTATGATTTATGGAAACAGTAACACTGGAAAGAGAGGTCTTGGTTTTACAAAAACTATTGCTGAAACTAAAACTGTTCAATTTGATGTTTTATGCATTGTTTGTGCTAATAAAGGTCACTCTGAATTATCTTGTCCAATGGTAAAATCTGAACAAGATCAGAGAGCTGTTAAGACTAACAAACCTAGACCCAATCAGTTTTGGGTACCAAAAGATCAAATTGTCTATGTTGCAGATATTCTGAGCAACCAGAAGGAGACACCAACAATGGTGCCTGGACAATGGATGTTGGCAATGCACAAGCAGAAGAAGGGTTATGTTCCTGCTACAACCAAACAGAGGCAATCTGAGTCTGATGAAAGAAGGTCTGGTCAACTCAAGCAAAACCAGAATCAGAACAGAAACTAGAACCAGTATCAGAAGCACAGGAACTGGAACCTGAACCAACACTAGAACCAGAATCAGTACTGGAACCAAAACCAACACTGGAACCAGAATCAGAATCAGAATCAGTACTGGAACCAGAACCAGAACCAGAACCAGAACCAGAACCAGAACCAGAACTAGAACAGGAATTACCAGAATCATCAGAATCACTAGAATCACCAGAACCACCAAAATCACCAGATTCATCCAAATCACCAGAATCATCAAGGTAATCAGAATCACCAGATTCACCAAAGATACCAGAACCAAAACATGTTCCAGAATCATCAGAGGAACATGGTTTATCGACCAAAGCAAAATCAAGGAAACTGCTCAAACAGGCCAGAAGCAGAACTGGCTCTGATGGCTGGAACAGAAGTTGAGTCTGAGTCTGACTCTGATTCTGACAAAGAAAAAGCAAGGTATGATCAGCAACACAAAGTTTGGTATCTTGACAGTGGATGCTCTAAACGCATGACAGGAGACAAATCCATGTTTCTAAATCTGACTATGAAGAATGGAGGCAAAGTTTCCTTTGGAGGAAACTAGAAAGGTCAGATTATTGGTACAGGAACAATTGGTAACACTTCTTCTTCCCTTTCTATTAAAAATGTACTGTTAGTTAAAAGGCCGAAACATAATATTTTGAGCATAATTCAATTAAGTGATTGCAAATATGATGTTATCTTTAATCAGAAAACTTGCAAAGCTGTTAGTCAACTTGATGGGTCTGTTTTATTTACTGGCATTAGAGAGGATAATGTTTATAAAATTGATCTGTTTAGTCTTGCTAAGCAACAGGTTAAATGCTTATTATCTGTAAGTGAGCAGAATCTGATTTGGCACAAGAGGCTAGGGCATGCAAACCCTAGACTTATATCTGAGTTGAGCAAAATCCAGTTGGTAAGAGGGCTTTCCAAAGTAAGTTCCAAAACTGAGATTCTGTGTGAAGCATGTCAAAGAGGTAAACAAACTAAAAGCTCTTCCAAAACTAAAAAATGTGTTTCTACCTCTCAACCACTTGAACTGCTTCACTTAGATCTGTTTGGTCCTATTCAAACAACTTCTCTTAGTGGTAAGAAATATGGTTTTGTGATTGTTGATGATTACTCAAGGTGGACTTGGGTAAAATTTTTAAAGAACAAAGATGAATCTCACAAAGTGTTTATTTCTTTCTATAAGCAAGTTATGAATGAAAAGGGTATTAAGATCATAACCATCAGAAGTGATCATGGAGGTGAATTTGAGAACAAGTATTTTGAAGAATTCTGTGATGAGAATGGCATCTCTCACAACTTCTCATCCCCCAGAACACCTCAACAGAATGGAGTGGTAGAAAGGAATAATAAATCACTATAGGAGATGGCCAGAACCATGCTGAATGATATGAAGGTTGCCACCTACCTTTGGGCAGAAGCTGTCAACATAAATTGCTACGTTCAAAATAGAGTCTACATCAGGTCAATCTTAAATAAAACTCCCTATGAACTGTGGAAAGGTAAGAAACCTAACATTTGCTACTTTAAGCAATTTGGCTGCATCTGTTTTATGTTGAACACTAAAGATAATCTAGCTAAGTTTGATTCTAGATCTCAAAAGTTTGCCTTTATTGGCTACTCTGAGAGATCAAAAGCTTATAGTGTGTTTAACAAAGAAACTAACACTGTGGAAGAATCAATCCACATTAAGTTTGATGATAAACAGCTTGACTCTGAAAAGTCAAAGCAAGATGAGGAAATTGCAGGTGAACCAGAGGCACATGAACCAGAAGCTGGACCAGCAGCAGAACCTGAGAAAGATAAAGATGAAAGCAAGGAAGAAGAACATGCTGACTCTCAAGACAAGTTAGAGGGAAAGAATGGATGGAAGTACAAGTCTTGACATCCAGAAACGCTCATTATTGCAGTGCAGCAGAACCATTGAAGACCAGATCATCAAGTAGAGAAACCAGTCTGTTTGGTTTACTCTCAACAATTGAACCAAGCTATGATGATGAAGCTTTGGCAGAGGAAGGTCGAATACTTGCAATGCAAGAAGAGCTGAATGAATTTCAAAGGAATGATGTTTGGGATCTGGTATCTAGACCAAACAAAAACATTATTGGAACCAAGTGGGTGTTCAGGAATAAACTCAATGAAAAAGGTGAAGTGGTAAGGAACAAAGCCAGACTTGTAGCTCAAGGATACAGTCAACAGGAAGGTATTGATTACATTGAGATTTTTGCTCCAGTGGCCAGGTTAGAAGCAATTAGAATTCTCTTATCATTTGCTGCTAATCATGATATAACTATGTATCAAATGGATGTTAAAAGTGCATTCTTAAATGGCTATATAAGTGAGCAAGTCTATGTTAAATAGCCCCCTGTTGAAAATTCTGATTTTCCAAACCATGTTTTTAAATTTAAAAAATCTTTATATGGTTTAAAACAAGCACCAAGGGCATGGTATGACAGACTTAGTAACTTTCTGCTTAAGAATGAATTTGATAGAGGCCAGATTGATAATACTCTATTTAGGAAATCCATTAAAAATGATATTTTGATTATTCACGTTTATGTTGATGATATCATCTTTGGATCTACTAATGGCACTTTGTGCAAGGAGTTTTCTAACCTAATGCAAAAAGAGTTCCAAATGAGCATGATGGGAGAACTTAAGTTCTTCCTGGGAATTCAGATTCACCAAGGTAAATCAGGTATACTCATTCACCAATCTAAATACACTAAAGAACTTCTTAAAAAATTCAAGATGAGTGACTGTAAGCCTATGGCCACCCCCATGCACCCAACCTGCTCACTTGAGAAAGATGAAGCCAGCCAAACGGTAGACCAGAAAACATACAGAGGTATGATTGGATCCCTTCTTTAGTTAATTGCTTCTAGACCCTACATTTTGTTTAGTGTTTGTGTCTGTGCCCGTTTTCAAGCTAACCCTAAGGAATCCCATTTAATTACTGTCAAATGAATCTTGAGATACCTTAAAGGAACCACCAACCTTACCCTGTTATACAAGAAAACCCCCACCTACAAACTAAGAGGTTTTTGTGATTCCGACTATGCTGGAGACAAGCTGGAAAGGAAAAGTACAAGTGGCAACTACACATTCTTAGATGATAATTTGATCTCTTGGTCAAGCAAAAGACAAAGCAGCATTGCCATGTCAACAACTGAAGCTGAGTATACATCAGCAGCAGGATGCAGCTCACAGTTAATTTGGATGAAACATCAACTTGAAGATTACAACATCTTTGAAACCAATATCCCTTTATTCTTTGATAACACTTCAGCCATAAACCTATCCAAGAACCCGATCTTACACTTTAGAGCCAAACACATTAAAATAAAACACCATTTCATTAGGGACCATGTTAAAAAAGGAACTTTAAGCATCCAATTTGTGGACATTTATCATCAATGGGCTGATATCTTCACCAAAGCATTACCTAAATATAGGTTCGTGTTCATCAAGAAGCATCTCAACATTATGTCCATATCTGACTAGCTCAAGTAGTCATCTTAGGAGTTTTTAATTTTACTTTATGTTTTTTATTTTTCTGTTTTTACTTTCTGTAATTTGTACAGAGAAAAACAAAAATAGTAGGACCTCTTTTTGGCTGATGACAAAAAGGGGGAGAGAGAGAAAAAGGAGAAATAAGTAGAAAAGGAGAGATAAAAGAAAGGAGGAACGAAAAAGAAAGAGATGAAAAGAGAAGGAGTTGAAAAAGAGAAGAAACAGGGAGAGAGAAAAATAAAGAGAGAAAAAAGAAAGAGTGAAAAGAGAAGGAGTTGAAAAGGAGAGGAGAAGAGAAGAAAAGAAAGAGTGATTTAAGAAGGAGTTGAAAAGGAGAAGAAAAATTCATTATTAGACTTAGGGGGAGAGATTGGTCTGAGGGGGAGTATTTCAAGCACTTCGGGTTATAAGCTAACAAAATAAGTTAAGGTTTTGTCATCACCAAAAAAGGGAGATTGTTGGAACCAAGTTGGTTCTAAGTACTTAGTATTTTGATGTTTACAAAAGCACTCCATGTAATCTTATTTTGTACTTAGAATTATTATATTAAATGCCACCAGAAGATGAAGTTACTAGAGGCAGAAGATGAAGTCACTAGAGGCAGAAGATGAATTACCAGAGGATAAAATAAGACAAGAGGATACACCTCCAGAAGATACCAGATAATGCATCCAGAAGGTACCAGAGGATGCATCCTGAAGGCACCAAAGGACACACCAGGATGTCAAAACACCATAAGAGGATATCTTTCCTGGCCCAGATCAGAAGGAAGCAGAGTCTAGAAAGAGACCTGGACCAGACCAGAAGGAAGCCTGCCAGAGGGAGACTTGTTCTAGACCAAAAGGTATCATAAGTCAGACTTGGTCCAGAATTAATTCTGACTAGAAGACAGCCTGGTAGTAACTAAAAGACTTGATCCAGACTTAATCAGAGCTTTAGATAACTGGTCCAGAAGAAGTGACTTGGTCCAGATTTGGCCCAGACCAGAAGATATCATGGTCCAGAGTATGAAACTAAGTCCAGATCAGAAGAAATGATTGTCCATATTTAATCCAAACCTGATCCAGATCAGAAGGTAAATGTCCAGATTAAAATATCATGTCCAGATTTAATTTCAGTTTAATCCAAACTCAGTCTAGAATTGGTCCAGATCAGAGGGAAAATGTTCAGATCAATGGTCCAGATTTAAGTAGCATGGCCCAGTTTTGGCCGAGATCAGAAGATCAGACCATATGGCCCAGTATTGCCCGAGATAAGAAGATCATAACGTGTGGTCCAGTGTTGGCCGAGATAAGAGGATCACAACAGATCAGATTGTATGGTCCAGATGTGGACGAGATTAGAAGATCAAATGGTCCAGATTTAATCATGATGATAATCAGTGGAGACTTGATTAAATTCGAATAGAAATTTAATCAAAGTATTAAAGGATTTGATTGAAAAATAAATTGAAGTCTTGTGGGAATTCAGAAGCTATTGGCGGGAAGAAAGATTTGATACATAATTAATTAAAGACAGGATTGGCCAAAGTTATTTTTGAATGCATATCTGGAGCTAAAAAGATATGTTTTTTATTTAAGAGAAACCCGATTGTCCAAGTTATTTTTGCAAGAGTATCTGGCAAGATACAACTCGAATTGAAGCATGGAAGAGACCCTAATCTTCATCTATAAAAGGAGGCTCAAGGCAGAATACTCAGCATCGAAAATACTTGAATTGAAAGAACAAGATTATATTCCAAGATTTGTTTACATCAAAACTTTAATTGAAAGAACCAACTTGGTTACAACAATTCTCCATAGTCCTAAAACAACAAGAATGATGATATCCTCTATTAAGGAAAAAAAAGTTTCTGGAATTTACAAATATGTTTCCAGTATTCCACAAGGATTATACAGGGTTCATCTCAGCAAAAGAATCACTCCAAAAGGCAAAGGGTAAAAGATATCACTCATGATGAATCAAACAAGATTATATTCCAAGTACAAGAAAAATCATTCTCTAGATTTAAGCAAGAATCAAGAATGATCTTGAATCACTGTCAAAGATAGCTGACAAAGAAGTTTACATATAAGCATTTTTTAAAAGCAGAAAACGAAGAATGTTTAGTCAAGAACATTCTTGGTTCAAATTTGATCTTATCCATAAACTGACACATGACAACTGGACCCTTTCCAACAGTCAAATGAGCTATCATAAGCCTCCTTGAAGCCTATAAAAGGAACCCCAAGCTCAAGGAAAATTCAGAGCTTTAAGTGAAAAGCAATACATCACTTACTTACAATCACACACTCGAAAGTCTCTCATTTACATACAAGAATCGGTTATGCTTTCTCATTCGAGTCTTAGAACCATTTTTACTGAATTCTTTTTGTTAAGAATATAAACTCAAACAAGTGTTGAGCTTACTCAGATTCTACCAAAACTCCTTAAATTATTATCGTGTAAACTCTAGTCTATAAGATTGAATATAGCTTGAGTAGTTTGTAGAAAATCCTTTTATGGTTAAAAGGTAAAGTGTAAAAATCCTCTCTAAAAATTGAAAGGTAACTTGTGGAAATCTTTTCTGGGCTGAAAGGTAGTGTTGTGTAATAGATCAAGGTTGACCTAGACTGCTGGTGTAAAAACCAAGAACGTTCTTCGTTTTGAACACTTGGTGAAAAATCTCACAACTGTGAGGACTAGACATAACTCGGTTTCGGTGAACTAGGATATATCTCTGTGTGATATCTCTTTCCTGACCTCTATTTATTTCTAGTATTTTGATTGTCAAATTAAATAGATAAGTTCAATTGTGTGTTTTTCACTAACCAAGATTGTTCTCCGTTTTCTGTTTGCATAACCAAAAAAATTCTCCGTTTTCATAACCAAGATTAATCTTGAGTTAAATTCATTAAGTTTTAACAAGATATTTTAATAGGGTGAATTTAGAATTCAAATCCCCATTTCTTGTAAATTTACATTGCTACTTCCGCTTAGTATAGTCAAGCACTACTAAAAGTGTTGAGTGTTTAACTATCTCTATAGACCCCTTTAAATCACTTTAAAGGTTGTTGCCACTATCAAGTCGTTTATAGAAGTTTGATTTTGTATCTTATATGATACAAAGTCAATCCTAAGATTCTAATTTTCATAGAGAGAACATTACAATTCAAAATTCTATATCAATTCTAGTAGCACAGTTCATTCAGAACTAGTTGTGACTATACTTGATTGATTCACAGAGAAAAATAATTATTCTCAAAAGAGAGAATCTACATTTAGCACTCATGTTCAAGGCTTTTTTTTGAAATGATTTATTAAGTATGAACATGCATTTTCTTTCTAAATATTAGATCTTTAAGACTTACTGTTGGAACCAAGTTGGTTCTAAGTACTTAGGATTTTGATGTTTACAAAAGCACTCTATGTAATCTTATTTGTAACTTGAATTACTATATTAAATGCCACCAGAAGATGAAGTTATCAGAGGCAGAAGCTGAAGTCACCAGAGGCAGGGGATGAGTAATCAGAAGGTAAAATCAGACCAGAGGATACACCTCCAGAAATCACCAGATAATGCATCCAGAAGGTACTAGAGGATGCATCCTGACAGCACCAGAGGATACTCCAGGATGTCAAAATACCATAAGAGGATATCTTTCCTGGCCCAGATAAGAAGGAAGCAGAGTCCAGAAGGAGACCTGGACCAGACCAGAAGGAAGCCTGCCAATGAAAGACTTGTTCCAGACCAGAAGGAATCAAAAGTCAGACTTGGTCAAGAATTTATTCTGACCAGAAGATAGCTTGGCAGTGAAATTATAATCAGTTCAGACTTGATCCAGACTTAATCAGAGGATAAATTAATAGGTCCAGAACAAGAGATTTAATCCAGATTTGACCCAGACCAGAAGTTAGCGTGGTTTAGAGTATGAAACTCAGTCAAGATCATACGAAATGATGTCCAGATTTAATCCAGACCTGATCCAGATCAAGAGGTAAATGTCCAGAATTAAATATCCTTTGTCTAGATTTAATTTCAGTTCAATCCAGACCCAATTCAGAATTGGTCTAGATCAGAGGGAAAAGGTTCAGATCATTGGTCAAGATTTAAGTATATGGCCCAGTATTGGCCGAAATGATAAGGTCAGAACGTGTGGTCCAGCATTGGCCGAGATCAGAGAATCACAGCAGATCAGTTTCCAAGTCCAAGTTGGCCGAGATCAGAAGATCAAAAAGTGTGGTCCTGGATTGGCTGAAATCAGAGGATCACAGCAGATCACTTAGTATGGTCCAGATGTGGACGAGAGCAGAAGATCAAAGGGTTCATATTTAATCATGATGATAATCGGTGGAGATTTGATTATATTTGATCAAAGTATTAAAAAGGATTTGATACAAAAATAAATGGAAGTCTTGTGGAATTTAGAAGATATTGGCGGGAAGAAAGATTTGTTCCAAAATTAATTAAAGTCGGAATTGGTCAAAGTTATTTTTGAAAGGCAATCTGGAGCAGAAAAAGATTTGTTTTTTATTTAAATGAAACATGATTGGTCAATATATTTTTGCAAGAGAATCTAGCAAGATACAGCTCGAAATTAAGCTTGGAAGAGACCCTAATTCACATCTATAAAAGGAGGCTCAAGACTGAACTCAGTATAAAAGGAGGCTCAAGACTGGAGGGTTAGTGGTATTGTTGTTATTTAAGGTTTTGAATTAGTGAAATCCTTCAAGGTGAAGGGACTGGACGTAGCCTCGTTAACGGTGAACCAGTATAAAATTATGTGTTTTATTTTTACTTTATATCAGCTGCTAACTCTGTTTGATTCACATCAGGTTTCGTTATAAAACTGCAAAAACAGAAAAAGTATTCAAGTTAGTCAAACACAATTCAACCCCCCTTCTCGTGTTTGCACCTTCAATTGGCATCAGAGCTCGTTCTCAAGGCTGAGCACTTAACTAGTGTTTGAGGAAAGGTGCAAGGGGTCAACAACATGTCAGAAGAATTTGGAGGCAACATCAACAGACCACCATTGTTTGCTGGAGAAAGGTTTGAGTATTGGAAGGACAGAATGAGAAGTTTCTTCATATCTCAAGATCCTGAATTATGGAAGCTGGTAGTCAAAGGATACACTACACCTACTGTTCCAGGAGATCCAACTAAAGAACTGGACATGGAAGATATGAAACCAGACTAGAGAAAATTATACAAAATGCATCACAAGTCCAGAACCATCATGATCAGTGCCATCACATTCAAGGAATTTGACAGATGCACATATAAAGAAACAACAAAGAGCATATTTGACAGTCTGGTTCTGACCTATGAAGGAAGCCAGCAGGTTCAAGAAGCAATGGCTAACATACTGGTCAAACAGTATGAGATGTTCAAGATGGAAGACGATGAAGACATTGATGGAATGTTCTGCAGATTCCAGACTCTGATATCTAGACTGAAGGTCTTGAAGAAAAGCTACACAACAGCAGATCATGTCAAGAAGATTCTAAGAAGCTTACCAACCAAGTGGAGACCAATGGTTATTGCAGTTCAGTAAGCCAAAGATTTGAATAACTTAAGACTTGAAGTTCTGATCAGCTCACTCAAGTCTCATGAAGTAGAACTGGAAGCAGATGAACCAAAGAAGAAGAAGAATTTGGCCCGGAAGTCGAAACAGAAGAAAGCAGCAAAGGCAGCACCAGAATCAGAGGATAGCGATAGTGATTGTCATGATATGGCTTACTTAACCAAATAGATGGTTATGATCTGGGAAATTAGGAAGAGGAAAAGCTTCAAGAATAAACATAACAACAAAGGAAAGGATGAATCTGACAAGAAGAGTATCATCTGTTATGGATGCAATGAACCTGGGCATATCAAGTCAAAATGTCCAAATCTGAAAAAAAGGCAAACAACACAAGAAGAGTTCCAAATTTAGAAAGAAGGGTCTGATGGCTGCCTAGGATGTATCAGAATCAGAAGAAGAATCGTCTGATGAAGAAGAGGCAGAAACAACAATGATGGCACCCATCATGTCTGCCTCTGGACTTCATAAAGGCACAATTTCAGGAAGGAAAGTAGGCAGAAGGAAGAATGATCGAAGCAGTCAATCAGCAAGTCTGGAAGCACATCAGAGGAAGCAATTTTGGCTCTGATGGCTCATGCCAACTCAAGTTCTGGATACAGCTCAGGCTTTGGAACAGATTCAGAAGATGAAGACAATGATGTATTTTCTGATCTCACTAAATCTGAATTAATTGATGCTGTAAAAGATTTTTTAAATGCAAACAATAAGATGTCTTTAAAACTGAAAACTCTTAGGGAAAATAAGAAAAATCTGACCAAAGAAGTCCAAGTTTTAAAGAATCAAAATTCTGAGTATGCAATTGAAAACAAGGACTTTAAAACTGAAGTTGCAAGACTTAAATATGAAAACCAAACTCTCAAAAGTAATATTTGTTCCACTTCCAAAACTGTTTGTGAATCTAATATGCATGAGCAATTTTTTTAAAACTTTATTTCTAATGGAATGGAAAGAAGTAAATATGCAGCTATGATTTATTGAAACAGTAACATTGGAAAGAGAGGTCTTGGTTTTGCAGAAACTATTGCTGAAACTAAAACTGTTCATTCTGATGTTTTATGTTTTGTTTGTGCTAAGAAAGGTCACTTTGAATTATCTTGTCCAATGGTAAAATCTGAACAAGATCAGAGAGCTGTTAAAAGTAACAAACCTGGACCCAATCAGTTCTGGGTACCAAAAGATCAAATTGTCTATGTTGCAGATATTCTGAGCAACCAGAAGGAGACACCAACAATGGTGCCTGGACAATGGATGTTGGCAATGCACAAGCAGAAGAAGGTTTATGTTCCAACATCTACCAAATAGAAGCCAAGTGACTCTGGTAGAAGAAGAACTGGTCAACACAATACCTATCAGAACCAGAATCATAGCAGGAACAGGAAATATCAAAGAAATCACACACATCACACGAATCAGAACAGGAACTGGAACCAGAACCAACACTGGAACCAAAATCAGAACAGGAACTGGAACCAGAACCAGAACTGGAACCAGTACCTGAGGCACTGGAACTAGAACCAACACTGGAACCAGAATTAGAAATAGTACCAGAACCAGAACCAGAACCAGAACAGGAATTATCAGAATCATCAGAATCACTAGATTCATCCAAATCACCAGAATCACCAGAATCATCAAGGTTATTAGAATCACCATAAGTTCCAGAATCACCAGAGGAACATGGTGTATCAGCCAAAGCAGAAAGAGAAGAATCAGAATCAGGAGAGTTCTTCAAACACTCCAGTGAAATTCATCAAGACTACAAACGTGGAAGGGAATTCAAATCCCCTCATCCAAACCATCTAATCACAGAACATACAGATTCAGAATCTGAAAATCAGAAACAGGAGGATTTTCAGAGTAAAACCAAAACTGTTGACATAGAGGTTACATCTTGCTGTAAATACTATTATTGTTTGATATTTATGTTTATTGTGATAACAAGAAGCTTGATCTTAAAAAATCAAAGCTAGATAAGTATTCTGCAGGTTTTCAAACTGTTAGAGGAACCAGGTGATTCACACGAATTAAACACTTCAGCAGAAATAACATTCCAGTAGTTTCAAAAACAAGCAGAAACCACCAGAAGCAGAATTAATGGTTTGGCTGTATTCATTTTTAAATTATTTGATTTATATTATGTTATATGACAAATTGCTTAATCTTAACAAATCAAAGCAAGATAAAGATAGTCCAGGTTCACCAGAACCAAAGGGAGCAGAAGCAGAAGCAGAAGAAATAGAAGTACCTGGAAAGGTAGAGGATACAAGCAAGTCAGCATCACATGACAAATCTTTAAAAGATAAATCTGATCAAGTAAGAAACAGCCAAGATAAGTCAGAAGAGAAATCTGGATATTTACCAGAATCAGTTGTTACAGATTTACCAGAACCAAAAGTTGATTTATCAGAATCAGAAGCTGTTACAAATCTTCCAGAACCAGAAGTTGATGCAGACCAACCAATGTTGATGAAGCTTTGGCAGAGGAAGGTTGGATACTTGCAATGCAGGAAGAGCTGAATGTATTCCAAAGGAATGATGTTTGGGATCTGGTATCCAGACCAAATAAAAACATTATTGGAACCAAGTGGGTGTTTAGGAATAAAATCAATGAAAAAGGTGAAATGGTAAGGAACAAAGCCAGACTAGTAGCTCAAGGATACAGTCAACATGAAGGTATCGATTACACTGAGACGTTTGCTCCAGTGGCCAGGTTAGAAGCAATTAGAATTCTTTTATCATTTGTTGCTAATCACGATATAATTGTGTATCAAATGGATGTTAAAAGTGCATTCTTAAATGGCTATATAAGTGAGGAAGTCTATGTCAAACAGCCCCCTGGATTTGAAAATTTTGATTTTCTAGACCATGTTTTTAAACATAAAAAATCTTTATATGGTTTAAAACAAGCACCAAGGGCATGGTATGGCAGACTTAGTAACTTTCTGCTTAAGAATGAATTTGATAGAGGCCAGATTGATAATACTCTATTTAGGAAATCCATTAAAAATGATATTTTAATTATTCAAGTTTATGTTGATGATATCATCTTTGGATCTACTAATGGCACTTTGTGCAAGGAGTTTTCTGACCTAATGCAGAAAAAGTTCCAAATGAGCATGATGGAAGAACTTAAGTTCTTCCTGGGAATTCAGATTCACCAAGGTAAATCAGGTATACTCATTCACCAATCTAAATATACTAAAGAACTTCTTAAAAAGTTCAAAAAGAGTGACTGTAAGCCTATGGCCACGCCCATGCACCCAACCTGCTCACTTGAGAAAGATGAAACCAGCCAAAAGGTAGACCAGAAAACATACAGAGGTATGTTTGGATCCCTTCTTTATTTAACTGCTTCTAGACCTGAAATTTTGTTTAGTGTTTGTATCTGTGCCCGTTTTCAAGTTGACCCTAGGGAATCCCATTAAACTGCTGTCAAACGAATTTGAGATACCTTAAAGGAACCACCAACCTTACCCTGTTATACAAGAAAACCCCCACCTACAAACTCAAAGGTTTTTGTGACTCCGACTATGCTGGAGACAAGCTGGAAAGGAAAAGTACAAGCGGCAACTGCACCATCTTAGGTAATAATTTGATCTCCTGGTCAAGCGAAAGACAAAGCACCATTGCTATGTCCACAGCCGAAGTTGAGTATATATCAGCAGCAGGATGCAACTCACAGTTAATCTGGATGAAACACCAACTTGAAGATTACAACATCTTTGAAACCAATATCCCTTTGTTCTGTGATAAAACTTCAGCCATAAACCTAACCAAGAACCCGATCTTACACTCTAGAGCCAAACACATTGAAATAAAACACCATTTCATTAGGGACCATGTTCAAAAAGGAACTTTAAGCATCCAGTTTGTGGACACTGATCATCAAAGGGCTGACATCTTCACCAAAGCCTTACCTGAAGACAGGTTCGAGTTCATCAAGAAACATCTCAACATTGTCTCCATATCTGACTAGCTCAAGTAGTCTTTTTAGGAATTTTTAATTTTCTTGTAATTTTAATTTTATGTCTTTTATTTTTTGTTTTTAATTTATGTACTTTGTAAAGAAAAAACGAACATACAAAAATAGTAGGACCTCTTTTTGGCTGATGACAAAAGGGGGAGAGAGAGAAAAAGGAGAAATAAGTAGAAAAGGAGAGATAAAAAGAAAGGAGGAACGAAAAAGATAAGAAGGAAGCAGAGTCCAGAAGGAGACCTGGACCAGACCAGAAGGAAGCCTGCCAGTGGGAGACTTGTTCCAGACCAGAAGATAGCTTGACAGTGAAATGATAATCAGTCCAGACTTGATCCAGACTTAATTAGAGGATAAATTAATGGGTTCAGAACAAGAGATTTAATCAAGATTTGACCTAGACCAGAAGATATCATGGTTTAGAGTATGAAACTCAATCAAGATCAGAAGAAATGATGTCCAGATTTAATCCAGACCTGATCCAGATCAAGAGGTAAATGTACAGAATTAAATATCCTTTGTCCAGATTTAATTTTAGTTCAATCCAGACCCAGTTCAGAATTGGTCCAGATCAGAGGGATAAGGTTCAGATCATTGATCAAGATTTAAGTATATGGCCCAGTATTGGCCGAGATCAGAAGGTCAGAACGTGTGGTCCAACATTGGCTGAGATCATAGGATCACAACAGATCAGTTTGCAAGTCCTGGTTGGCCGAGATCAGAAGATCAGAAGATCAGAAAGTGTGGTCCAGGGTTGGCCGAAATCAAAGGATCACAGCAGATCACTTAGTATGGTCCAGATGTGGACGAGAGCAGAAGATCAAAGGGTTCATATTTAATCACGATGATAATTGGTGGAGATTTGATTAAATTTGATCAAAGTATTAAAAAGGATTTGATACAAAAATAAATTGAAGTCTTGTGGAATTTAGAAGCTATTGGCGGGAAGAAAGATTTGTTCCAGAATTAATTAAAGTCGGAATTGGTCAAAGTTATTTTTGAAAGGCAATCTGGAGCAGAAAAAGATTTGTTTTTTATTTAAATGAAACCTGATTGGTCAAGATATTTTTGCAAGAGAATCCAGCAAGATACAGCTCGAAATTAAGCTTGGAAGAGACCCTAATTCACATCTATAAAAGGAGGCTCAAGACTGAAGACTCAGTATCGAACATCACAAAAGAGTCATACACTTCCAGAAGCAAACACTCGAGTTTTCAGTGAGGTTAATTGTGAGTTTCAGCTTTCCAGAAGCAAGCACTCGTGTTTTTCTTTCCCTTGTGTTAGATCTAAGTTGTTGAAGTAGAGTCTACAATCTGAGGGAGTCAGAAGGGGTAGCAGATTACTTAGCAATTAGATTCAAGGCGTTGTAATTCCTTCTACAATCTGGGGTTGTCAGATTAGTAGGAGAAGACTTGACTTGAGAAGTCAAGGTGCTGTATTCCTCAAAAGTCTAGGATTGTTAGACTGTTTGAGAAGACTGACTTGGAGGGTCAGTGGTATTTTTGTAATTCAAGGTTTTGAATTAGTGAAATCCTTCAAAGTGAAGGGACTGGACGTAGCCTCGTTAACGGTGAACCAGTATAAAATTCTGTGTTTTATTTTTACTTTATATCCGCTGCTAACTCTGTTTGATTCATACGTCAGGTTTTGTTATAAAACTGCAAAAACAGAAAAAGTATTGAAGTTAGTCAAACACAATTCAACCCCCTTCTTGTGTTTGCACCTTCACTTACCATATGATATGAATGTTACAAGCAAAATCTTAGATCTTCTTCTCTCATTTTACTTGGACATAATTGTTACAAGTTGATCATAGTCAACAATTTTGTTCCTTTAAACAAAGTTCTTTATATAGCATTTAAAATATTTTCGTTGAGAGAGTCGTTGAGGATGAGCATAACCTGCTGCATTAATACAAGTAAAGGTTAGACTTTACAGCCTTTTAATGTGTAAGTACTCATACTGCATGTACTTCTTCCTTAGGATTTGACATATGTTTTACTTCCCATGGTGTTGAGTCAAATCACTTGTTCAGAAGAAGTGACACTCCCTCAAAGGGAACATATTACCATTGGTGCATAGCAGAGTCTCCTTGGATGATCTTTTCTAGTTCCAAAGGAATGTGGTTCCATATGAAACTTATTATTTGTAGATTATTGCAGTATAGGAAACTTGAGCTTCTTTGATATTTGCTGATCTTTAAAGTCAAACGCTTGTGGACTAGAGGAATTAATTTCTCGCGGTCTTCTTATTAGAGGATTGATCGTCTGATTTGTCTTTGAATGCTTGATTATTTCTGATTCTTATGACATCACATCCAAATGATTGCCCATTAGAGGCTTGGACTAGTTGCGCTTGTTGTATCATTACTTATGTGATTTATCTTCTTATTCAAAGGATAAGTTACACAAAATAATGTGAACTAATGTCTTTAGACCAGAGATTTTTAGAGCTTTTATCAACATAACTTTCTTATAAGTTATGACTAGTTCTTACACAAGTAGACATATCCATTTATTCATTAGTTGATAATATGTTTTCTATGTTTCACACATAAACATTCATCACTAAATCACAATTTTTATTACTCGTGGTAGTCAATAACATAGATTTTGACTATGTTTTAACAATATACACACTAGACGTAACAAGTTAGTGGAAAATTGTTATTTTGCTTTGTTCTCATAAAAACATCAATAGTAGATATTTGTATTTGAACCAATTTGGTTCTTACAAGCTCCCTTTTTCTTATGATGACAAACAACTCTACAATATGAAAAAATTTCTTAACAAAATAAAAATAAAAAATGAAGAGAAAGAGAAAAGAGAATAAATAAAACAAGGATAAATGGGCAAACTCCCCCTAAATTATATATCTACTTATAGATATTAATTTAGATATGCATGCAGACTCACACACTTAGCAACCAAGCATATGTTTTATCAGAATTCAAATGCTCCCCTTGAATTTGTTTAACATGTTATATTATTGCTTGTATTAAAATTACAATTATACTTTTTACTTGAATAACAAAATTTATAGGACGGTTAGTTTATTTAGAATTCATGTGGTGAGAGCTTTTTAGACTCATTAGAGCGAAGTTTATCTAGTGATATTTAATCCACATGTCTCCTTTGGATGTTTAGTCATATGATTCATGTTCTTCTTAGGATGTTATGCCTAATGGAACAGTCTATGTTTCTAAAGGATGTTAAGCCTTTTGAAACAAAGTGAATTGAATGTATACATTATACTAATGATACATTGAATAACATTAACAAGATGCTTTACTGGACACTAACCGAGTGGAGAGAGGAAGAAATAGATAGACCCTAAGAATGATGAATGTTCTAATTAGTATTGGAGCAATCAATAGTACTAATATTTATTAGCTGAATACATGAGTATGATGCAAAAGTAATACAACTTAAATTAAACTAACTAATCTGAACTATCCTATTACTGAAATACCTATAAACTAAACTAACTAATCTGAACTATCCTAAAACTTACTAAGTTTTTTTTTTATAAACTAATGCTAGCTAGACACTACAAGAAAAAAAATGATTTGCGGCGATTTTTAAAGACACCAGCAGCGGTTATAGATTGCAACGGTTCTTCAACTGTCGCAGATTCGTGCTTCGCAAGGTCCGTTTGCGATGGTTCCGAAAATCATCGTTCCAACCGTCGGCAACATTTGCGACGATTCCTAACCGCCTCAATATAGAGTTCTAGAGTTAAATAAGTTGAAAAATAAAATCATTTTTGTATGATAAAAAAGGAATCTTGTTAGAAGTGCGAGTTAGTTAAAATGTCATATTTCTTGAACAAGTGAATAATCATTTGAGCAAATAGTTAATCAACATTGTCCAATGATTAGTCGACTAAGCACCAAATTCATACATGTTAACAATTTTCTTTCATTTTTCTTTAATTCTTTTTTTGGAAGTTAAGCAAAGTTAAAGACTCTTGCAAACCCTTCAAACATGTAATATTCTTTTACAGGAAATTTATTTATCAATTTTCATGCTAATCTTTTGAATGAATAAAATGTTTTCGGTAAGTTCTCCATTATAATTAATTGAAAAATCCGGTAATTCAATCCCATTGCAAATTCTCTCTTCTGTAAACTTAAAATCTTTCAATATTTCAATTATGTTATTACGTGATTTTGTTTTACTTTTTTCTTAACAAAAAACTTAAGGTGAGGAAATGATGTTCAAAAGTACCATAAAATTTATTAAATAATTACAAATGATTTACATTTATCTTCTTTCAATATAATTATTGGAGATCAAACCTACCATCAGTCATTATATTTGATTGAAATTGTTGATTACTTAACATATATTTTATTAGAATTAGTATGTGCTTAATAAATTGATAGATTCAATTCAATATATGATGCCTCCTTAAGCCATGCCAACATCTTCGTCGGTACTTAGTAGGTAGCTTGTTGCTAATTAATAATCTAAATTATTAAGCACTTTTTGTCCTTAAATAACTCATTAACAGAGAATGTAGTGCTGTGTTACAGAATCAAGAATATAGAAGCATCAAAAGGTGAGACATACAGCTTGTCTTAGTTGTTGAAGTGAATTCAATTTGTCTAATACATTATAATATGGTGCATGTCACATGCTTGCGATTACTTTTCATTTGTTTAGATTGAATGGTGTCTAACACAACTTCGACGTGTAACAACTTCCTCGATAAATTTTTATATCTCTAGTAATAGTGTTTGTTTTATATGAAGCACGAATACATATATGTAGTACACAAGAATGGGTGCAATACGATATTGACATATGTAAATTTTTTAAAATTTAGGATATAATATCATATGTTAATAAAATATTTATTTATGGATACCATATGTGGATACGTAAATTTTTTAAAATTTAAGATATAATATCATACGTTAATAAAATATTTATTTAAAATTTATATATGCAAAATATTAATTTGTTAAAAAAGAGTCATTGAAAATTTATTAATATATAACTATAATAGTATATTTTAATTTATATGTTACGATATCAATAAAAACACAATTAAAAGAGTGTTTCCAACACTCCTCTTAAAAGAATTTAAAGTAAACATGTAAAAAAAATTTAAAATAAGTATTTATTTTATGCAATAGTCAACAATTTAAAAATATTTTTAATTGTATTTTATTCACCATTATCATCATCCATAAAAAAACGCACTTTCTAAGTTTGGTTTTTGAAGACACTTTTATCGATTCAAAAAGTAAAACACTATCTTAGTGTAGAACATGTACATTGTTCTCTCAGAAACTTGTATCATATTTTTTATTCCTTGTCCTTCTTGAAATATGTGTGTATCATGAAATGTTTCAAAAGTATCATATAGGAGATCTTTTAAAAAATAATAATTAGTTCTAATACTTTTAAAATATGTATTTGCAAGTATCCACGAAGAATCAGTATTCGATACGTAGATTGAACTGTTTGATTATTGAAATTAGAAATTCTAAGTTGTATTTGATTTATTTACTTAAGAAATTCTAATTTTGATAATCTAACGATTCAATCTTAACTAATTAGATTTACTATGACTTATAAATTTAAATTTTACGATTCAACAGTCCAATATAACCTAATTAGACTAACTATAATTTAAAAATTATAGTTTCAATGAACCAACGGTACAATCAAACCTAATCATAGACCCAAATTCACGGGTGCAAACTTTAAACGTTAATTAATAATAATAATATATGTATAAATAAAAATAAATATTTAAATTATATAATTTTAATATATACTACTATATTCTTTATAGTTTATTTCCAAAAAAAATTAATCTATACTATAAACATTTCGGACTTATTTCATAGTCTATCATAAATGTTTTCTTTCACCATAGTCCTCCTCAAAGAATGTCATTTAATGCCCCTTCACAAAATCATATATCAAAATTAGACAATAAATCAAAAATCATATAAATCATAAAATTATATATCATAAAATGTATAACTTTTAACAGGATAAATCTGTTTATAAAATACATATATATTTTTCATTAAAAATTAAAATTGTCCACGTAATACAAATTTAAAAATTTGATATAAATTTGTCCCGATTTAAAATGTCCATATATATAATCTATACTATAAACATTTGAAACTTATTCCATCAAGAATAAGTCTCAAATAAATACTTCTTAATTAATCCTTGCACTACATGTCTCATCACAATAACTCATTTAATGCTCTTGCAAAAAAAAAAAACTAAAACAATACATTGATAAATTATGAATTATTTATTTTCGGTATCAAATATCTCAATTACACAATTTCAGTAAATTTTGTTGTATATAAATAGGGTTGTAGTGTGTCATATCTAACCTAAATCTTAATTTTGCAGATTTGTTTGTATTAGCAACTCTCAAATTTTTTTGTCATGCAAATAAAATTTGATGATATTTTTATGTTAGTATTTTGAAGAAAATTGGAACATTTTTCGTTAGAGTGGTTCATTTGTGGTTTATAAGAAACATTAAGAACAACAATTTGTCTTCTCTATAGAGATGATTTTGATGATGTCCTATTGTCATAGAACATTGCTAACAATCGCATTTACACATATATAAATTTTAAAAAGAATTGAAAGAGGACAAAATGTGCACCATTTCTAAGACATTGTTTTCTCAAAATGCTCTTTTTTTAATTCACGGTGTTTTTCGTTTGCTCATTTATGTTTTTAATATACATGCTTTTTTATTCAATGATGGGTGGATAAATCAAGAAAAAAAAAAGGTTATGCTATTTCAATATTTCTAACGTTTTGAAATACTATTTTCTATTAAGGATGGTGGTCTACTTGGAAGGAGAGGAATCATCAGACGAGGAGGAGGTTGAGGGATGAGGCAGTGGTGGAGGAGGATGAACAGAGGGTATTGGAGGCTGTGCTTCTGGAGCAACAGTCTTGATTACGTGTGTTGTGACCCATTCTAGAAGAGTGCTAAACTGCGCCAGTGTTTGATGAAAGGTATCCATGGTTGTAAAAAGTTTTTTCTGATCCTTGCGGATCTTTTTCAGTGCACAAAGTTCTTTGTGGGAGAGACGTTGTTCAGGCTTGGAATCAGTGGTGGGAGGAGTGGAGTCATCTGGAATGGGGTCAGCATTGATGCTGGTGCTTTTCATTTGAAAGCAGGTTCCTTTATTTTGTGAAGAATTTTCTCCTGATTTTGCCAGGAAGGATTCAAGTGAGCTGAATCGTCCTGTAACTTCAAGAAGTGGTGCATGTGCTGGTTCATTGATGATTTGATGAGCAGAGGGAGTAGTGATAAAATTTGTGGGGTACATTTTTGTAGAAGAGGAGAAGATTTGAGCCATGGTGCACGAAGGTTGAGCTGGTTGGGATGGACTTGTAGGAGGATAGGGAAAGAGAAATGGTTCTTGTAGATTCTGAGATGTGTCCAGTGGGTCAGATGGAAGTGTAGTTTCTGGAGGTGAACCTTTTTGAGTAGTGATATTAAGATAAAAAAAGAGTTTAACATCGTTTTTCACAAGTGGATGTGGTGAACTGAGTTCTTCACCTTCTGCTGAACGATGGTTTTGATTTTCAAGAGGGACAAGTTGAAGTTGTTCAGAAGGGTGGACATTTGTGGAGGGTGGTGAGGACGGGAATTTTGGTTCTTTGTCAGAAGGAGAATTTGATGCGACTGGAGGTTGAGATGGTGGATTGGAGGTTGAGTTCCTTTTTGATTTTTTCTTAGATGGCTGTTTGTGAGAAGGCTTTTCAGTGGGATCAAAGCGCATTTGGTTTACGTTTCTTGCAGAGAAGGTGTTGTTGAAGGTAATAGAGTGTTCATCTTCTAATGGTACTTTAAAAAATTTGAAGATTTTGGTGAGAATCATTCCATAAGGAGCTGATCTCCCAAGATATGCAGCGTTTACCATGAACCTAAAGATAATGTTTCCTAGATGAAGAGGTGATCCAGAAATGAGGTGATGAATAATCAGAATGTCCAACTCAATTACTTTTTCATAACTGCCATCCCTAGGGACAACAGAGTGTACACAAATATTGTGCAACACTCTACAGATTGGAAGAAGGTTGGATGCAACCTGGGGCTTTGGTGGATTAATAAAAATGTTGGCAAGGACAGATGAACGAGTAATCATGTAGCTGCAATACCAAGCTTCAAAAAATAGATAGGGGCCTTCATCACATATGTCATAGATTTGACACAGCAAAGTTGGGGTGAGCTCAATATGTGCCCCTTTAAGAATAACACTTATGCAATTGTCACCCTTGGACACATTTGCAGCAGAGTAAAAAGCTCTGACAAGTTTGGGATATTGAGGTTCGTTGATAAGGAGGAAGGGAGACCAACCCAGTTGATCAAAGATTTCTTCTACATTTACTCCTTCTTGAGTTAGACCTTGTAGGTCAATAATTTTTCCATTTATAACATATTTTTCCTGCCATTTCTCTATAAATTTTGCTTCTAGGAGGGTGTTTTTGAAGAAAGGGATTTTGGGTGTTTTTGAAGCTGGTTGTTGTGAGTTTTTTGGAGTTACTTTCCTTTTTGAAGTTGCTATTTTGGAGGATATAGGTTTAGAGGAAGGAGTTTTTGAGGAATCAAAGTGTGTTGCCTCAGAATCATCTGAGTCAATAACATGAACAGTGTTGTCTTGAATGGGTTGTTTAGATGATATTTTTCCAAATATGATTCGTGCTGATCGACGAGAAGGAGTTGATGATGAAGTTTTTTGAGAAAATGTTTTTCTGGCTTTTGAAGATGGTTGAGTGGGCAGAGGAGGATGGACCATGTTGATTGGTTTGTATGAGGAAATGGTAGGGTTTGGATCATTTTGAGAAGAGTCACTTGAGTAGTTTTCAGATTGATTTTCAGATGAGTTTGAGGAAAATTTTCTTTTTCCAGCAGATTTGGTGCGAGCCATTTTAGGATTTTTCAGAGGTTTTGAATTTTTACAGTGGGTAAATGGAAGAAGATACATGAGTTAATTTAAAGAGGAAGAGGCATAGTGTAATTATTTGTTACCGTTGGAAGGAGGAAGTATGGAGGCATAGGTTTAATCATGTCAGGTTAGGGAGGAGCACGGATGACTTATCCATTGGGCAGTGAGTAGGCAGCGGAAATCGAGGAACCTTTTTGCAGAGAGGAGTGTAATCAGCATTGATTGGACTTGCCTCCTTCTGACTTTTGCAAATTTTCAAATTTTGGAGGAGGATAGAGAATTATCTGAGTTGTCCATCCTCAAATTTATTTATTTTAGAGTAAAAAAAAATAAAAATAACATTATGATTAAAGTTCTGTAAATCTTAATTTTTTTAGACAATTTTTGAAAGATTCATAACGGGAAGTTTTTCTAAATTTTTTTTGAAACGATCCTCCTGGAGAGGTTTGGTGAAAATGTCAGCAAGATGATTTTCAGTTTCAATGAAAATTAATTCAACATCTTCTTTTTGAACATGATCTCTTAAGAAATGATGTTTAATCTCAATATGTTTAGATCTAGAGTGTTGAATAGGGTTTTTGGAAAGATTAATAGCACTTGTGTTGTCACAAAGGATGGGAATTTTTGTGTACCGTAAAGAGTAGTCTTCCATTTGATTTTTTACCCAGAGAATTTGAGAGCAACATTGAACAGCAGAAACATTTTTAGCTTCTGTAGTGGAGAGAGCTATGGTATTTTGTTTTTTACATGACCAACTAATGAGAGATGAGTCAAGAAATTGACACGCTCCACTTGTGCTTTTCCTCTCAATTTTGTCACCCGCATAATCAGCATCACAATATGCCAGAAGATCAAGATTTGAATCCTTTTTGTACCAAATTCCCAGATTTGTGGTTCCAACTAGATACATGAATATCCTTTTTATTGTAGTGAGGTGAGATTCTTTAGGGGATGATTGAAACCTTGCACACATACCTACTGAAAACACAATGTTAGGTCTGCTGTCTGTTAAGTACAGCAAAGATCCAATCATTCCTCTGTACTCCTTTTCAGAAATAGAGGTTCCTTCATCATCTTGATGTAGTGAGGAGGATGGATGCATATGAGTGCTCATTGATTTTGCGAGATTCATGTTATATTTTTTCAGGAGATCCTTGGTATATTTTTCTTGAGAAATGAAGATTCCTGATTCTAATTGTTTTATTTGAAATCCAAGGAAGAATTTTAATTCTCCCATCATGCTCATTTCAAACTCGCTTTGCATGAGGTTGGAGAATTCTTTGCACATTTTCTCATTTGTGGATCCAAAGATTATGTCATCCACATAAATTTGAACGATCAACATGTCCTCATTATGAATCTTTTTAAACAAAGTTGTATCCATCTGACCTCTTGAGAAGCCATTTTCTTTTAGAAAGAAACTCAACCTTTCATACCAAGCTCTAGGAGCTTGCTTTAATCCATAAAGAGCTTTTGAGAGCTTGTACACATGATCTGGTTTCTTTTTATCCTTGAATCCAGGAGGTTGGTGAACATACACTTCTTCATTTAAGAATCCATTCAAGAAGGCACTTTTGACATCCATTTGATATAGTTTTATTCCTTTATGTGTGGCATAGGCTAAGAGGATTCTGATTGCTTCGAGTCTTGCAACTGGTGCAAATGTTTCATCATAATCAATTCCTTCTTGTTGGTTGTAACCTTGTGCCACTAATCTTGCTTTATTTCAAATAACCTCTCCATCCTCATTTTAGTTTGTTTTTTAAGATCCATTTGGTTCCAATGATGGATTTTTCCAGAGGATGGGGCAAAAGATTCCACACTTTATTTCTTTCAAACTGGGATAGTTCCTCCATCATGGCATTCATCCATGATTGATCACTTATGGCTTGGTCAATGTTCTTTGGTTCAACTTGAGATATCATGGCCATGTTGTTTGAATCTCCTTTCAATGATTGCCTTGTCCTAACTCCATCAGCAGTATCACCTATGATCAGATCTGGAGGATGATACGTTATAATCTTCCATCCTCTTGGAGGCTGCTGAGAGGTTGGATCAGAAATGTCCTCCTCATTTGGATTGTGAACTTTAGAGGATGAATTTTCATCTTCTTCAATTTTATCCATGTTTTCTAAACACAAGTCATCAAATTCATCAAAAATAACATGCATGGATTCCTCCACATTTTGAGTTCTAAGATTATATATTCTATAACCTTTTGATGATGTGGAGTATCCCAAAAATATACCTTTATCAGATTTTGGATCAAACTTTCCCAAATTTTCTTTATTATTTAGGATGTAGCAGTAAAATCCAAATATATGAAAATAAGAAATATTTGGTTTTCTACCTTTCCAAAGTTCGTATGGAGTTTTATTTAAAATTTTTCTAATTAAAACTCGGTTTGAAACATAGCAAGATGTGTTGATAGCTTCAGCCCAAAAATATTTTTCAATGTTGGCTTCATTTAGAATAGTTCTAGCCATTTCTTGTAAAGTTCTATTTTTCCTTTCAACAACTCTATTTTGTTGAGGAGTTCTTGGACAAGAAAAATTATGAGAAATACCATTTTCATCAAAAAAAGTTTTGAAAGACTCATTTTCAAATTCTCCCCTGTGATCACTTCTTACTGAGATAATCTTTGATCCTTTTTCATTTTGTATCTTCTTACAAAAATATTGAAAAGCCTCAAATGCTTCATTTTTGTGTTTTAAAAACAAGACCCAAGTAAATCGTGAAAAGTCATCAACAATAACAAATCCATATCTTTTTCCACTAAGACTTGGAGTTTTGATAGGACCAAAGAGGTCAATATGAAGGAGTTCAAGAGGTTGATTTGTTGAAACAATATTTTTAGAGTGAAAGCTACTTTTAACTTATTTTCCTTTGGCACAAGCCTCACATACTTTGTCTTTTTCAAAATTTATTTTTGGAAGACCTTTAACTAATTCTAATTTTGATAATTTAGACATAATATTCAGGCTAGTATGACCAGCTCGTTTGTGCCAAATCCATTTATCCTTTTCAATAGCCATAAAACAAGATTCAGTAGGTAAATCATCTAAATATAAGACATATAAGTTCTTTTTCCTTATACCTGAGAATAAAACTCTACCCGAGGATGAATGCTTGACCTCGCATAGAGTGGGTTTAAAGATTACTTCAAATCCACTATCACAAAGTTGGTAATGCTTAGCAAGTTATGTTTTAAACCATCAATATACTGAACATTTTCGATTTTGGCAGAATTGTTTTTACCAATAATACCTGTTCCTTTGATTTGAGCTTTATCATTGTTGCCAAATGTAACTGATCCTCCATCTTTTGATTCTAAAGAGATAAAGCATTGCTTATCTCCTGTCATATGTCTTGAGCAACCACTGTCCAAGAACCAGGGCTTTCTTTTGTTGATTAGAGGATGTACCTGTGTTAGGATTTAGAAGAGACTTAGGTACCCATATAGAATTGGGTCCTTGGTGGTTAGTCCGTCCTTTTGTAAGGATTTTTTTTTTGTGATAGCAAATGGAATCATGATGTCCATGCTGATTACAAAATGAACATTTCCTTTTGTTATTTTCAGCTTTTTTCTTAGCAAGACATACTTCAATAGTATGTCCATACTTTTTGCAAAAACTGCACTTAGGTCTATCCTCTAGGTTCTTTGGTAGAAAAAAATTTTCATATAATTTTTGTTTTTGAGAACTTTTAAAACCAATACCAGCTTTGTCAAATATACCAGATTGAGATCCCATAATTCTTTTGACTGTTTCTGTGGATTTGACAAAGTTGGTAATGTCATTTTTTAGTTCTTCAACTTTGATTTTCAAGTCCTTCTTTTCTGTGTCCTCTTCAGGAGGATGGATTTTGACATTATCTTTGTTTAAAGTGTTTTGTTGCTCAGACAATTTTCTATTTGATTGTTGCAAGTCTAAAATGATTTTTTGAAATTCTTCATTCTTAGCTTGAAGTTCCTTATTCAGTTTCTTTATTTCATAATTTTGGTTTTTAAGAAAACCACATTTTTGAGATAAAGTGTTTGAGTAATTTAAGAGATTGTCAAATTCTATTTCTAACTTTTCACAAGAAGGAAATAAATCAATGATGCTTACTAAAGGTGCAAACACGAGAATGGGGGGTTGAATTGTGTTTGTAAAACTTGATTTCTTTTGTTGTTTTGTTGAATGTTAATATGAATTATTCAATATATAACTAATCAGATTCAACATCGGATAATAATAACATAATAACACAACAATTTATACTGGTTCACCGTTAACTAGGCTACGTCCAGTCCCTTCCTCCAGAAGGCCTTTTCACTAATTCAAACTCCTTTGAATTACAACACCACTGACCCTACAAGCCAGTCTTCCCAAACAGCCTGACAACCCCAGACTTTTGAGGAACAACAACACCTTGACTATACCAGCCAAGTCTTCTCAAACAGCCTGACAACTCCAGACTTTTGAGAAACAACAACACCTTAACTAAACTTGCTAAGTCTTCTCAAACAGTCTAACAACCCCAGACTTTTAAGGAACAACAACACCTTAACTAAACCAGCTAAGTCTTCTCAAACAGTCTGACAATCCCAGACTTTTGAGGAACTTCACAACCTTAAACCTACAAGCTAAGTCTTTTTCTAACAACCTGACAACCCCAGATTTTAGAAGAAACTTCAACACTATCACTATAGGATTTAATATAAGGGATCGAAATAAGAACAAAGTAATTACTTCTCGAAAGTTGATACTCACAATATGCTCTAGAGTGTTTACTTCTGAATAATTTATGATGACGATCAGCTTCACACTCTAAGAAAAGAACACTTAGAAAATATTTATCTTTTAAGCATGTGTTTCTCTCCTTTGAACTCTCTAAATACTTATGAATTTTTGCTTGAGTTCTTCTATTTTTCGATGCATTAATCTTCAGCATTAAGTCTCTATTTATAGTTGAACTTTAGGACTTCACTGATGCTTTACTTCTGGAGTGTATTTCGATTAATCTGTTTTGAGAATATTCTGGAGTTGTTTGATCATATTCTGTTTTGAGTCTTTTGCTCACTGATGCTTTACTTCTGGAGTGTATTTCGATTAATTTGTTTTGAGCATTTTGCTCCGCTTCTGTTTTGAGCATACTTTTAGCTAGATTCTGTTTCTCGAGTTTTTTGCTCCAGTTCTGTTTTGAGCATTTTTCTCAGATTCTGTTTTGGGCATATTTTTTGCTAGATTCTGTTTCTTGAGTCTTTTGCTCCAATTCTGTTTTAAGCATTTTTCTCAGATTCTGTTTTGAGCATTTTTCTCAGATTCTGTTTTGAGCATTTTTCTCATATTCTGTTTTGAGCATATTTCTCTCACAGATTCCTTTGACGATATCCTCTGTGACGTCATCCTCTGATTTCTGATTCTGGTGACGTCATCCTCTGATTTTCTGCTTCTGGTAACGTTATCCTCTGATCTATTCTTCTGGTGATATTTTTCATTCTTCTTCTAAGTCAAATATGTTATTTTCATAAAATACATTTGTTAACATCAAAACTTTAATTGCAAGAACCAACTTGGTTCCAACAATCTCCCCCTTTTTGATGATGACAAAAAATGTATTTTTTATAATACTTTTTCTTTCTTTTGACTTTGACTCCCCCTAAGACTAAGCTTCATTTTATATATTCTCCCCCTAAGTCTAATGCCCATATATCATATCAAATACATCATACATCATCTTCTCCTCCTTTCAAATACATCATCTTTTCCGCCCAGATATCATATCAAATGCATCATACATCATCTTCTCCTTCTTTCAAATACATCATCTTTTCCCTCTGATATTTTATCAAATATTACATCTTCTCCCCCTTTGTCATAAGACAAAAAGGATTAAATGAAGAAAAGAGATCATCTGTTTTTTAATTTTTTTTTGTAATTTTAAAAGTACACGAAAAATAAAATAACATACAAAAAATTAAACTAAGCTATTAGGTTAGGGATAAAGATAAGATTAAGGTTTTCCTTGATGAATTCAAACCTATCTTCAGGTAGTGGTTTAGTGAATATGTCAGCCCATTGATGATTAGTGTCTACAAATTGAATGTTAAGTACCCCTTTTTGAACATAATCTCTGATGAAGTGGTGTTTGATCTCTATGTGTTTGGCTCTAGAATGCAGGATAAGGTTTTTGGTTAGGCAAATTGCAGAGGTGTTATCACAATAGATAGGTATGTTGGATTCTAATATTTTGTAGTCTTCAAGTTGATGCTTCATCCAGAGTAGTTGAGAGCTGCAGCCAACTGCTGAAATGTATTCAGCTTCTGCTGTTGACATGGCAATGGTGCTTTGTCTCTTGCTTGTCCAGGGTATTAAATTTTCTCCTAAGAATCTGCAGTTTTCACTTGTATTATTTCTTTCAAGTTTATCCCCAGCATAATCAGAGTCACAATATCCACTCAGTTTGTATGTAGGAGTTTTCTTGTAGAACAAGGTGAGGTTGGTAGTGCCTTTTAGGTATATAAGGATTCACTTAACGGCAGTTAAATGGGATTTCCTAGGGTTAGACTGAAATCTACCACATACGCATACACTAAACATGATATCAGGTCTCGAAATAGTGAGATAGAGTAGAGATCCTATCATTCCTCTGTAGGATTTTTGATCAACTTTTTTTCCTAAGTCATCCTTTTCAAGTGAGCAGGTAGGTTGCGTTGGAGTAGCCATAGGTTTGCAATCACTCATCTTAAACTTCTTGAGAAGCTCTTTTGGTATATTTTGATTGATGAATGTATATACCTTTTTGACTTTGCTGAATTTGTATTCCTAGGAAGAACTTAAGTTCTCCCATCATACTTATTTGAAATTCGTGCTACATTAATTCAGAAAATTATGGCCACTGATGCAAAAGTCTCAGTGTAGTCAATATCTCCTTGCTGACTGTAACCTTGTGCCACAAGTCTTGCCTTGTTTCTGACAACTTCAACTTTTTCATTTAGCTTATTCCTAAAGACCCACTTGGTTCCAACAATGTTCTTTTCTGGTCTTGGAACTAGATCCCAAACATCATTCCCCTTAAATTCATTTAACTCTTCTTGCATTGCAATAATCCATCCATCATCTGCCAATGCTTCACTTACAGAGGTAGACTCAATCGATGAGAGTAAGCCAAACAATCTGATGTCTTTTAGTGATGATCTGGTTTTTATAGAATCACTTCCACTTCCAATGATCAGATTTTCAGGATGAGATGATTGATATTTCCATCCAGATTTCTCTTCTGATTTCTCATGACTGGTTCTGATTTGATCAGATTCATCCTTTGAAAATGTGTCACATGCTTCTGACTTGCATGTATCCTCCACTTCTCCATGTTCTGCTGGTTTATCTGCTTCTACTTTCTCTGGTTCTTGTAAATGTAATATAGACTCTATTCTGAATGTAACATGCAGTGTTGATTGCTTCAGCCCAAAATTGTTTTGCAACATTTAAATCATTTAACATAGTTCTGGCCATGTCTTGGAGTGATCTATTCTTTTTTCTAACTTATCTTCAGATTTATCCTCTGAAGACTTGTCGAATGCTTGCTGGTATCTTCTGCTTTATAAAGTTCTTTTGCATGCATCATCTTCTGGTTCTGGTAGATCTGCATCAGTTTCCTTTGGTTCTGGTGAACCAGCTTCGGTTTCCTCTGGTTCTAGTTAACTTGCATCAGCTTCATCTTGCTTTGACTTTTCAGGTCAAGCTATTTCTCATATAACATAATACAAATCAATTAATTTAAAAATAAACTTAATACAGCCAAACCATTAATTCTGCTTTTGGTGATTTCTGCTTGTTTTATAAATGACTGAAATATTGTTTCTGTTGAAGTGTTCACATCACGTGGATCACTTGGTTCCTCTGACAGTTTGAAAACCTGTAGAATACTTATCTAGCTTTGATTTTTAAGATCAAGCTTCTTGTTATCACAGTAAACATAAATTTCAAACAATAATAGTATTTACAGCAAGATGTAACCTCTATGTCAACAGTTTCAGTTTTACTCTGAAAATCCTCGTTTCTGATTTTCAGATTCTGACTCTGTATGTTCTGTGATTAGATGGTTTGGATGAACGGATTTGAATTCCCTTCCTGGTTTGTAGTCTTGATGAATTTTACTGGAGTGTTTGAAGAACTCTCCTGATTCTGATTCTTCTCTTTCTGCTGATATATCAGGTTCCTCTGATAATTCTAGAACTGATGATAATTCTGATTATGGAACTGATGGTAATTCTGATTCTTCTGGTAGTTCCAGGTTTTTTGATATGAGTGATTTCTCTGTCTGTTCTGATTTGTGTGATATGTGTGATTTCTTTGATATCTCCTATTCCTCCTATGATTCTTATTCTGGTTCTAATAGGTATTGTGTTGACCAGTTCTTCTTCTATCAGAGTCAATTGGCTTCTGTTTGGTAGATGTTGGAACATAGACCTTTTTCCCTTCATATGTTGCCAGCATCCATTGACAAGGCACCATGACTGGTGTTTCACTTTGGTTGCTCAGAACATCTGCAACATAAACAATTTTATCTTTTGGTACCCAAATCTGGTTGGGTCCATGTTTGTTAGTCTTGAAAAGTTTCTTGTCTTTCCTTGTATTTAGCATAGGAAAAGACACTTTGGAATTACCTTTCTTGTAACAAACAGCACACACAATATCAGAGGGAACAGGTTTAAGCACAGGTTTAGGTTCAGTTATAGTGTCTTCAAATCCTATACTTCTATTTCCATTCCTACTGACTCCATAAATCATAGAAGCATATTTGCTTCTTTCCATACCATTAGCAAGAAATTCTTGGAAAACTTGTTCATGCATATCACAATTACTTGTGGTATTTTCAATTGCTGTTGAATTATGATTATTTTTCAGATTTAAACTTTCATCTTTAAGTTCAGCAAAACTGTTTTTCAAGCATACATTCTCTGTTTTCAATTTTGCAATATCAATTTAAAAAATGACACTTTCTGTTTTAAATTATGCAATCTGATTCTTTAAAACATTAACTTCTTTCGTTATATTTGTATTTTCTTTCTTAAGAGTTTTCAGTTTGAAAGATAATTTGTAATTACTGTTTAAAAAATCATTCAGAGCAATAATCAAATCAGATCGAGTGAATTCAGAATCTACCTTAATTTCTTCATCTTCTGATTCTCTTCCAGAATCAGATTCTGTGTTGGATCCTGTAAGACCCTTAAATTTAAAAATTAAATTATGAATTTAATATTAAGTGTATTTTGGGAATATTTGTAAAAATATTTAATATATGTATATTTTATGTAAATATATATATATATATATATATATATATATAAATATTTATTTTGGAGGTTGGATTAAAATTATTGGATGAAGGATAAATTAATTTAATTACGAGTAATTAAATATCGGGCAATTAATTAAGATGTTATCTGCTAATTGCGACGAGACTGGTTAAGTATTGGATGGTTAAGCAAATATTATAATATTAATGTGTTGGGTGAGGTGGCACATATATGTCTATATATATGAGTGAGAAGCCAGAAAAGGAAAGCAGAAAACATTTTCCCTCCTTCCTTACTGCATGCGACAGAACCCTTCTTTCTCTTCTCTTTCTGTTTTCTGTGTTAGTGGTAACCAAAGAGTTGCTCAAAAGTCAAATTACTTGGAAATCCAAGCACCGAACTAGAAAGTGTCCAGTACGAAAGTTGTTCCTCGCATCGTTACGGAGCAAGAGAACCAACTTTCGTAGCGGCGAACGCGGACGTGAGTTTCGCCGACTTTTGTCGCAGTAGCGTAAACGAGCGTAGAAAACGTAACAGATGTAAGGGACACCTTCCACTTTCTAGATTGCATTTAGGGCTATAAATGCATGTTGTTGTGGCATTGATGATGTTTTCGTTGTTGTTTTTGAAGTAAAACTATTTTGCATGTCGTTTTGAAAGATGAAAACGCATGTTGTTGATGTTTTGATGATCTGTGATGTTTGCTGTTTTGGTTGATACATCAATGCTGTTTTGTTTGTGTGGGAAAGCTGGAAAATGCTTTGCATGTTGTTTTGGGGATGATCAAAATGCACGAGTTGGATTGTGCTGCACTGTTTTGTGGTTATTTTTTAGGGTAAGGTTTTTACTGGTGTTGTTGACTCATTTATGAGTGGAGGATGTTTTTATAGTTTCATTGTGGGGAATGAAATCGTTTTTATTGTGTGATTGACTTTCTGTTTTGGTAGTTAAAGAAAAACTATGATTTTGTTCTGGAAATCTGTTGTTGTGGTGTTGATGGTGGTTTTCAAAAGAAAAGGATTTAAAATAGGTGGAGGTGTTTTCTGGAAAATCTGTTATTGATGAAAAATGTTATGAGTTTGTGGTTTCAAAGAAATGGTGATTATGTTTGGATGTTGTGTTGGTTTTTCAAAGAAAAGAGTTTGAAAATGTTTTGAAGTGTCTGGAAAATATCACTGCATTCGAAGGTGTATTCGAATACAGCATTGGTGTATTCGAATACATGCCTGCAAAGTTTATGTTTTATTCAAATTTTGAACTTGTATTCGAATACGACCCTCTGTATTCGAATACAGATAAGTGATTTTTGCTTCTGACTTAGCATCTGTATTCGGCTACGACCCTGTCGTATTCGAATACAGAATTGCAATTTTTGCCACTGTATTCGCATTTGTTTTCGAATACGACCCTGTTGTATTTGAATACAGATTTTCTATTTTTGCCACTGACTTCGCAACTATATTTGGCTACGACAACCTCGTATTCGAATACATAATGCTGATTTTTCACTATTTTAACTTCTGTATTCGAATACAAGGGAGCTGTATTCGAATACAGATTGCTTCTTTTCAAAAATTCCAGTTTTAAACATTGGTTTATGAACTTTAAGAGTTAGGGAAACATTGGGAAGGCTTGTGATGAATTAAAAAGGAGTTTTTGAGATGGTTTGAGGTGATGAAGATGAGGTTCTTAAATTCTTTGTTGATGTGGTGATAAATGCTGATTTTTCACTGTTTTAGCTTCTGTATTCGAATACAGATTGGTTTTTTTCCAGAAATTCCAGTTTTGAACATTGGTTTATGAACTTTAAGAGTGGGAGAAACATTGGGAAGGCTTGTAATGAATTAGAATGGAGTTTTTGAGATGGTTTGAGGTAGTGATGATGAAGTTCTTGAATTCTTTGTTGATGTGATGATAATGAATTATTGAAATGGGTTGAGATGGTTTTGAGGAGGTGATGGAGTGGCTGAATTTTAGCTGGTATTTGCATACTGGTTTCAATGAAGAGAAAACATTGCATGTCCATGCATTGCATAGTCAGGTGGTGACCGCGATGGGCCACAGAGTTAATGCGGTAACTGTGATGGTCCGCGAAGTTAAGTAGTAACCACTGTGATGGGATACAGAATGGCCGTGTGTTCGTGGTGGTCCATTCTATCCGTGCGAGGATTTAACTTCAGTATGTTTTGGCCTGTGAGAGACTGTGAGCGACTGCACGTGTGCTGGTCTGTGAGCGACTGCACTGGTGCTGGTCTGTGAGGGACTGCACCTTGGTATACGTAAAACGTGCTGATCTGTGAGCGACTGCACGTGTGCTGGTCTGTGAGAGACTGCACCATGATCATGTTGGCCTGTTAGAGCCTAACATATATAAATCGTGCGGGTCCGTGAGAGACTGCACGTGTGCTAGTCTGTGAGCGACTGCACCTTGGTTATTCCAAGAAATTATGAACATTGGCATATACATATTGCATGGGGTGGTTGACTATGAGTCATATTTTAATCTGAGTTGATGAGTGGGAATCGATGTGTGTAAGTACCTTATTAGATCTGAATTTCTAATGAATTGTTGTGATTGTTGAATTGATATTTGTACTTACAACATGATTTTTATATTAATTTCGTTGTTGTTTTGCAAAGGTACAAATGTCATGTATTTTAAAAAAATGAGCATCCTTATTTATCATCGTTGTTATATAATATGTCATGAGTGCATCCGTTTTATCAGACATAAATGCTATGTGATAATTGTTAATTTCGGTCGGTGACCCTTTACTATTATTGTGGAAAAATTGGGCTTTGCGCTCAGATGCCCCCCAAACCCGTACCACCAGTGGGTACCCAGACGATGGAAACGTCGCTAGATTTCCTTGACCGTCATTTGCGTACTGCTTGGGTATATGACCCCGTCTCAAGCAGGGCGACTTACACGGGGAGATTGGCAAGGACTTGCAGGACCAACGGGGTAGTGGATTACTTAGAGCACACTCACACGAGGATTGACTTTCCGGTACCTTCCAAATTGATACTGGAAGAGTACGGAGTTTTTGCGGACGCGGAGGATCCGACTGAAGGGGTTGATACGAAGGCCACGGTGGGTGTGGTGACTCCTAACCCGATAGCTGGAGGGGCTGTGCGTGAACCCGAGGCGGGAGAGAAGAATAAAGGACAAACGCTAGCAGCAGTTGACATTTCGGGTCCATCCAGGACATCAGATGATTGTTTTGAGATTCCGGCACCGCCGAAGAGACCCAGGTCGTGGATAGATTTGACTTCGGAGGAGACTGATCCTTCACTGTATGATGAGGAGGAGGACGTCACATCGAGGCGAGCTGCGGAGTCAGACGAGACTTGTATGGGATGCGGAGGGAATCCTTGCTACTATAGCTTTAGTGCATAATCAGTTTAGACTTGTTTGTATAGGGTCTTGAGCTCGGGGGATGTAATTATTTATTTTGGGAATTATTGTATATCTTTTCCGCTGATCTTTTCCGCACTCTGATACTGTTTAGCAGGCCGGATATTTTTGAGAAGTTATGACACCAACTTTTATGATGTATTATCTTTTATTACATTATAAGTATTAATTCTCAAAATTTTAATTACTTAGTAATAATTATGAGGTAATTATTTAATTACGTTCGTCATTTGAATTACGACGTATTATTTTATGAAATTATTTTATTTTCTTTTCTTTTCTTTTAATTCTTTTGAATTAATTTGAAAATTCTTCTTATTTATTTTGTTTAAAAAAAAATACACTCGCGTTGTTTAAAAATTCGGGGTGTTACAGATCCAGAGTTGGTGTGAGCCATCATAGCCAAATCTGCTTGTTCATCTTCAGAAGATTCATCATAATCATCCCATGTAGCCATCATGCTTTTCTTCTTAGTTCTGAAATCTTTCCTTTGGTACTTCCCTTTCCCCATATTTGAACATTCTGACTTGATATGTCCAGATTCATTGCATCCGTAGCAGATGATACCTTTCTTGTCATGTGTATCATCATTTCCTTTGTTGGACTGATTGGAATATCTCTGGGAAAGTTTATTCCTTCTGTTATGCAACATCTTTCTGAACTTCCTGGATAAGAAAGCAATCTCTTCTTCCTCTGAGTTCAGACTTTGATCGTCTGAATCACTATATTCTGATGTTGCTTTCAGAGCCTTCTTCTGCTTGGATTTCAGTGCTAGAGTTTTGTTCTTTTTCTTTGGTTCATCTTCTTCCAATTCAATTTCATGTGATCTGAGGGAGCTGATTAATTCTTACAGCTTTAGAGTATTCAGATCTTTAGCTTCCTGAATAGCAGTGATCTTGGTCTCCACTTGATTGTCAGTTTTCTAAGTATTTTCCTTACATGATCAGCAGTAGTGTAGCTCTTTTCTAGTACCCTAAATCCTGATACTAGAGTCTGGAATCTGGAAAACATAGTTTCAATGTCTTCATCTTCTTCCATCTTGAATAACTCGTACTTCTTGACTAGAATGTTAGCCTTTGCTTCTGTGACTTACTTACTGCCTTCGTAAGTCAGAATTAGACTATCATAGATGCTATTCGCTGTTTCTCTGTTAGTGCATTTGTCAAACTCCTTGAATGTGATTGCATTAATCATGAACGTTTTGGATTTGTGATGCAACTTGAACATCTTCTTCTGGCTAGTATTCATATCTCTCCTGGAAATTTTAATACCATCAACATCTTCTGGAGCAGTATAACCATCTTCCACCAAGTCCCAAAGTTCAGGATCTTGTGAAATAAAAAAACTTCTCAGCATGTCCTTCCAGTATTCAAATCGTTCTCCATCAAACAGAGGTTGTCTGTTGTTATTTCCTCCAGTAGCTTCTTCATTGAATCCAGAAATGTTGATCACTTGGATATTTCCTCAAACACTGTAAAGTGCTCAGCCTTGAGACCGAGCTCTGATGCCAATTGAAGGTGCAAACACAAGAAGGGGGGGTTGAATTGTGTTTGTCAAACTTGATTTCTTTTGCTGTTTTGTTGAATGTTAATATGAATTATTCGATATATAACTAATCAGATTCAGCAGCGGATAATAATAACATAATAACACAGCAATTTATACTGGTTCACCGTTAACTAGGCTACGTCCAGTCCCTTTCTCCAGAAGACCTTTTCACTAATTCAAACTCCTTTGAATTACAACACCACTGACCCTACAAGCCAGTCTTCCCAAACAGCCTGACAACCCCAGACTTTTGAGGAACAACAACACCTTGACTATACCAGCCAAGTCTTCTTAAACAGCCTGACAACTCCAGACTTTTGAGAAACAACAACACCTTAACTAAACCAGCTAAGTCTTCTCAAACAGTCTGACAACCCCAGACTTTTGAGGAACAACAACACCTTAACTAAACCAGCTAAGTCTTCTCAAACAGTCTGACAATCCCACACTTTTGAGGAACTTCAAAACCTTAAACCTACAAGCTAAGTCTTATTCTAACAACCTAACAACCCCAGATTTTAGAAGAAACTTCAACACTATCACTATAGGATTTAATATAAGGGATTGAAATAAGAATTGAGTAATTACTTCTGGAAAGTTGATACTCACAATATGCTCTAGAGTGTTTACTTCTGAATAATTTATGATGACGATCAGCTTCACTGAGTAATTATTTCTAAATAATTTATAATTTATGTGTTTCTCTCCTTTGAACTCTCTGAATACTTATGAATTTTTGCTTGAGTTCTTCTATTTTTCGATGCATTAATCTTCAGCATTAAGTCTCTATTTATAGTTGAACTTTAGGACTTCACTGATGCTTTACTTCTGGAGTGTATTTCGATTTATCTATTTTGAGAATATTCTGGAGTAGTTTGCTCAGATTCTATTTTGAGTCTTTTGCTCACTGATGCTTTACTTCTGGAGTGTATTTCGATTAATCTGTTTTGAACATTTTGCTCCGCTTCTGTTTTGAGCATACTTTTAGCTAGATTTTGTTTCTCGAGTCTTTTGCTCCAATTTTGTTTTGAGCATTTTTCTCAGATTCTTTTTTGAGCATATTTTTAGATAGATTCTGTTTCTCGAGTCTTTTGCTCCAATTCTATTTCAAGCATTTTTCTCAAATTCTGTTTTGAGCATTTTTCTCATATTCTGTTTTGAGCATTTTTCTCAAATTTTGTTTTGAGCATATTTCTCTGACAGATTCCTTTGACGATATCCTCTGGTGACGTCATCCTCTGATTTCTACTTCTGGTGAGGTCATCTTCTGGTGACATCCTCTGGTGAATTCATCCTCTCATTTTCTGCTTCTGGTAACGTCATCCTCTGATCTATTCTTCTGGTGACATTTTTCATTCTTCTTCTAAGTCAAATATGTTATTTTCATAAAATACATTTGTTAACATCAAAACTTTAATTGCAAGAACCAACTTGGTTCCAACACTTACCTCATTTGTTTCTGAGTTTGCCATGAGACAAAGGTTGGCTTCTTCTTCCTTTTCTTACTCGGAGGATGATTCATCACTGTCATCCCAAGTTGCCATCATAAATTTGTTCTTGTTGTGAAATCTTCTTATGTTTCTTTTGTTTAGAGGACACTCAGTTTTGTGTGTCCCATTTTATTGCATCCATAACAAGTTATCTGGCTTTTGTCAATCTTTTCTTTCTGAGAGGATATTTTATCTTGTCCTCTTCTGTTGATTATTCTTTGGATTCTTCTGGAAATTAGAACCAGTTCATCCTCCTCTTCAGAAAGAGGCTATTCTGTGTTACCCTTTTTTGTGATATTTTCAGAATTTTTGGAGGATAGACTTTCAGTTTGACTGGATTTCAACACAATCATTTTTCCCTTGGTAAACTTCTTAATATCTTCCTTATTCTCTCTTGGACAGAGTATTCTTTTCTCAGAGACCTTAAGTTGTTCAGGATGATTGTTAGTCTTGAGAACATTTCATCAATTGTTTCTTCTTCCTTCATTTCAAACAACTCGAACTCTCTTACTCCCATGTCAATTTTGGCCTCTTTAACGTGACTTGAACCTTCATGATGGATCTTCAAGGTGTCCCATATTTCTTTAGAACTTTGGCATTCTTCAACTCTATCATACTCTTCCCTACTCAAAGCACACGTTAGAAATAAATGAGCTTTATAGTTTAGAAGTACCTTGGCATTTTCTTCAGCTATCCATTGTGTTTGAGGTTTTTTGTCAGAGGTTGGATCTGCGCTGTTGATTCTAATGACATGATTTCCTTTTCCTACCACTGGCCACATCATGTTATCTTGAGATGTGAGAAATAATTTCATCTTGCCTTTCCAGTGGTAGTAGTCAGTTCCATCGAAGTAGGGAGGTCTGCTGGATGATCCTCCTTCTGGGATATACTTAGCTTTTGACATTTTTCTTTTTGGATCTTTTTCTCTTACACTGTTAGGTGTAGTTTTTTAGAGAACCTTGCTCTGATGCCAATTGAAGTGGCTAGAATATCACTAGAAAGGGGTCGAATAGAGATATTCGAGGTTTTAAAAATTCTGTTTTAGTTTTAAACCACTGTCCTCTTTTAGAGGATGATTATCAGACGATGAAATATAGAGAGAGAATAATGACACGGATTTTTATACTAGTTCACCCAATGAAGGCTACGTCCAGTCCTCACACACTGGTGAGTTTTTACTAAGTATGAAAAGCTATCAGCCTCTTGCTGAGGTTGATTACAAATCGTGTATTCTATAGCTTCACCAAGCTTACAATTCTTTCTTTCTGATTTCTCTCAAGTGTAACTCACTTGAAGTTCTAAAGATGATATGAAGTAGTTTGATTGGTATTACTTTCTACAAAGATGAATCAAAGATCTAGTGTAAGATTATAGAAACCTTGAGGGGAGATTCAAAATGCTCTTGATAGCCTCTTGATATTTTCTTTTTGCTCGTGTAGTTGTGTATTAATCTTAAGAACAACAACCTTCCTTTTATAGAGAGAAGGAAACTTTCTCTTCAAGAAAATTTTCCTTTCTGACCATTTTTCCAAGTTATAATGATCCTGAGTTTTGTTTTGAATTTACAGACTTGCCATTGAATTCTGTCCTTTTACAGCCTGGCACTTGGGAGGTTTTTTCTTTACATAGATTTCCAGGAGATTTGATCATTCCATACGTTTTGACAACTGGCAAGTGCTCTTTTCTGGTTCCAAGACATGACCCTACTCTGTTCGCGAATGATGCAGCTTTTGATACTTTGGAACTGTTAGTTGTTTTGTAGGAGGATGAAGAAGTAGCTAGAGTTCATCCTCTGGTGATTACCTTATGGTATTCATCTTCTGATATTTACCTTCTGGTGTTTCATCTTCAGATGTTTACTTTCTGGTGTTCATCTTCTATTGTTTACTTTCTGGTGTTCATCTTATGATGTTTACCTTCTGGTGTTCATCTTCTGAAGCTCTTCTTCTGGTGTTCAACTTTTGCTTCTAGTGTTCAACTTGAGGCTTTTATATTTCTAGTTTTCTACTTCTGGTTTTCTGCTTCTGGATTTCTGCTTCTGGTGTTCTGCTTCTGGTTTTCTGCTTCTGGTATTCTGCTTCTAGTGTTTTGCTTCTTATTTTAGTATTCTAGTGTTCTGCTTCTGGTTTTAACATTCTAAAGTTCTGCTTCTGGTTTTCTGTTTCAGATGTTCTGCTTCTGGTGTTCAACTTTCAGGTTTTCTGCTTCTGGTTTTCTGTTTCAGATGTTCTGCTTCTAGTTTTCTTTTCCAGATGTTTTGCTTCTGTTTTTCTGTTCCAAATGTTCTGCTTCTGGTGTTTTAACTTCAGATTTTCTGCTTCAGGAATTAATGACTTTGTTTCCTACATACGTTCTTTCTTCTAGAAAGGGGTTGCAATCTTTGGATCCTGTTCCTTTCTTAGTACAATACTTAAATGCACGCATTAGTGTAATCATAATCTTGAGATAATTTTGTTATCATTAAAAGAGATTTTTTCTCGACATATTTGTCATACACTGATTTTTTTTGTCAACATCTCACTATATGATCATTAAATGTCAACTCTCAATATAAAATTTTAGATAATCTAATATCGTGTCATGTGTACTATGTGTCATTTTATTGTTGAGAAAAAATCTCTTTTAATGATAACAAAATTATCTTAAGATTATGATTACACTAATGCGTGCATTTAAGTATTGTACTCAGAAAGGAACAGGATCCAAAGATCGCAACCTCCTGTCCAGAAGAATGAATGCATGCAGAAAACAAAACATCTGGAAAACAGAAGCAAAACATCTGGAACACAAAACCAGAAGCAGAACATCTGGAACAGAATACCAGAGGCAAAACATCTGGAACAAAAAACCAGAAGTAGAATTCCAAAAGCAGAAAACCTGAAAGTTGAAGACACCAGATAATGCATCCAGAAGGTACCAGAGGATGCATCCTGAAATCTCCAAAGGATAACTTTGCTGGCCCATATCAGAAGGAAGCAAATTCAGAAGGAGACATGGACCAGACCAGAAGGAAGCCTGCCAGAGGTAGACTTGATCCAGACCAGAAGGAATCATAAGTCAGACTTAGTCCAGAAGTTATAATGACCAGAAGATGGCCTGGCAGTGAAATGATAAACAGCCCAGACTTGATCCAGACTTAATCAGAGGATAAGTTATTGGGTCCAGAACAAAAGAATCAATCCAGATTTGACCCAGACCAGAAGATAGAAGGTTTCAGGGTATGACACTAAGTCCAGACCAAAAGAAACGATGTCCAGATATGATCCAGACCTGATCTAAATCAGAAGGTAATTATCAATAGGCTATCAAGAGCAATTATCAATCTCCTTTCAAGCCTTCTATAATCTTACACTAGATCTTTGTTTCATCTTTGTAGAAAGTAAAATCCTATCAAACTACTTCATATCATCTTTAGAACTTCAAGTGAGTAACACTTGAAGAGAAATCAGAAGGAAAGAATTGTAAGCTTGGTGAAGCTAAAGAATACACAATTTGTAATCAACCTCAGTGAGAGGCTGATAGCTTTTGATACTTAGTAAAAACTCACAAGAGTGTGAGGACTGGACGTAGCCATCATTGGGTGAACCAGTATAAAAATTCGTGTGTCATTATTCTCTCTCTTAACTTTTCAACATATGATAATCATCCTCTGAAAGAGGACAGTAGTTTAAAACTAAAACAGACTTTTTAAAACCTTGAATATCTCTATTCAACCCCCCTTCTAGTGATATTCTAGCCACTTCAATTGGCATCAGAGCAAGGTTCTCTAAAAAACTACACCTAACAGTGTAAGAGAAAAAGATCCAAAAAGAAAAAATGTCCAAAGCTAAGTATATCCCAGAAGGAGGATCATCCAGCTGACTTCCCTACTTCGATGGAACTGACTACTACCACTGGAAAGGCAAGATGAGATTGTTTCTCATATCTCAAGATAACAACATGTGGCCAGTGGTAGAAAAAGGAAATCATGTCATCAGAATCAACAGTGCAGATCCAACCTCTGACGAAAAACCTCAAACACAATGGACAGCTGAAGAAAATGCCAAGGTACTTCTAAACTCTAAAGCTCATTTATTTCTAATGTTTGCTTTGAGCAGGGAAGAGTATGATATAGTTGAAGAATGCCAAAGTGCTAAGGAAATATGGGACACCTTGAAGATCCATCATGAAGGTTCAAGTCACGTTAAAGAGGCCAAAATTGACATGGGAGTAAGAGAGTTCGAGTTGTTTGAAATGAAGGAAGAAGAAACAATTGATGAAATGTTCTCAAGACTAACAATCATCCTGAACAACTTAAGGTCTCTGGGAAAAGAATACTTTGTCCAAGAGAGAATAAGGAAGATATTAAGAAGTTTACCAAAGGAATGGAGACCCATGGTGACTGCCATCACAGAAGAAAGAAATTTATCCACCATGAGGTTAGAAGATTTGGTTGGAACTCTTAGAGCTCATGAACCTCTATTGCTTGCTGATAAACCAAGCAAAAATGGAAAAATGATTGCATTGAAATCCAGTCAAACTGAAATTCCATTCTCCAAAAACTTTAAAAATATCACAAAAAGGGATAACTCAGAATATCCTCTTTCTGAAGAGGAGGATGAACTGGCTCTAATTTCCAGAAGAATCCAAAGAATAATCAACAGAAGAGGACAAGACAAAAGATTCTCTCAGAAGGAAAAGATTGTCAAAAGCCAGATAACTTGTTATGGATGCAATAAAATGGGACACTACAAAATTGAGTGTCCTCTAAACAAAAGGAACATAAAAAGATTTCACAACAAGAATAAATCTATGATGGCAACTTGGGATGACAGTGATGAATCATCCTCCGAGCAAGAAATGGAAGAAAAAGCCAACCTTTGTCTCATGGCAAACTCAGAAACAGATGAGGTAAGCATCACTGATTTATATCCTTCTTGTGAAAAGTTAGAAATAGAATTTGACAATCTCTTGAATGACTCAAACACTATATCTCAAAAATGTGGTTTTCTTAAAAACCAAAATTATGAAATAAAGAAACTGAATAAGGAACTTCAAGCTAAGAATGAAGAATTTCAAAAAATCGTTTTAGACATGCAGCAATCAAATAAAAAATTGTCTGAGCAACAAAACACTTTAAACAAAGAGAATGTCAAAATCCATCCTCCTGAAGAGGACACAAAAAAGAAGGACTTAAAAATCAAAGTTGAAGAACTAAAAAATGACATTACCAACTTTGTCAAATCCACAGAAACATCCAAAAAAATTATGGGATCTCAATCTGGTATATTTGACAAAGCTGGTATTGGTTTTAAAAGTTCTCAAAAACAAAAACTATATGAATATTTTTTTTCTACCAAAGAACCTAGAGGATAGACCTAAGTGCACTTTTTGCAAACAGCATGGACATACTATCAAAGTATGTCTTGCTAATAAAAAGCAGAAAGTAACAAAAGGAAATGTTCATTTTGTAATAAGCATGGACATCATGATTCCATTTGCTATCACAAAAAGAAAATCCTTACAAAAGGACGGACTAACCACCAAGGACCCAATTCTATATGGGTACCTAAGTTTCTTCTAAATTCTAACACAGGTACATCCTCTGATCAACAAAAGAAAGCCCTGGTTCTTGGACAGTGGCTGCTCAAGACATATGACAGGAGATAAGCATTGCTTTATCTCTTTGGAATCAAAAGACGGAGGATCAGTTACATTTGGCAACAATGATAAAACTCAAATCAAAGGAACAGGTATTATTGGTAAAAACAATTATGCCAAAATCGAAAATGTTCAGTATGTTGATGGTTTAAAACATAACTTGCTAAGCATTAACCAACTTTGTGATAGTGGATTTGAAGTAATTTTTAAACCCACTCTATGCCAGGTCAAGCATTCATCCTCGGGTAGAGTTTTATTCTCAGGTATAAGGAAAAAGAACTTATATGTCTTATATTTAGATGATTTACCTACCGAATCTTGTTTTATGGCTATTGAAAAGGTTAATGGATTTGGCACAAACGGGCTGGTCATACTAGCCTGAATACTATGTCTAAATTATCAAAATTAGAATTAGTCAAAGGTCTTCCAAAAATTAATTTTGAAAAAGACAAAGTATGTGAGGCTTGTGCCAAAGGAAAACAAGTTAAAAGTAGCTTTCACTCCAAAAATATTGTTTCAACAAATCAACCTCTTGAACTCCTTCATATTGACCTCTTTGGTCCTATCAAAACTCCAAGTCTTAGTGGAAAAAGATATGGATTTGTTATTTTTGATGACTTTTCACGATTTACTTGGGTCTTGTTTTTAAAACACAAAAATGAAGCCTTCGAGGCTTTTCAATATTTTTGTAAAAAGATACAAAATGAAAAAGGATCAAAGATTATCTCAGTTAGAAGTGATCACGGGGGAGAATTTGAAAACGAGTCTTTCGAAACTTTTTTTGATTAAAATGGTATTTCTCATAATTTTTCTTGTCCAAGAACTCCTCAACAAAATGGAGTTGTTGAAAGGAAAAATAGAACTTTACAAGAAATGGCTAGAACTATTCTAAATGAAGCCAACATTGAAAAATATTTTTGGGCAGAAGCTATCAACATAGCCTCCTATGTTTCAAACCGAGTTTCAATTAGAAAAATTTTAAACAAAACTCCATACGAACTTTGGAAAGGTAGAAAACCAAATATTTCTTATTTTCATATATTTGGATGTTACTGCTACATCTTAAATAATAAAGAAAATTTGGGAAAGTTTGATCCAAAATCTGATAAAGGTATATTTTTGGGATACTCCACATCTTCAAAAGGTTATAGAATCTATAATCTTAGAACTCAAACTGTGGAGGAATCCATGCATGTTATTTTTGATGAATTTGATGACTTGTGTTTAGAAAACATGGATAAAATTGAAGAAGATGAAAATTCATCCTCTAAAGTTCACAACCCAAATGAGGAGGAAATTTCTAATCCAACCTCTCAGCAGCCTCCAAGAGGATGGAAGACTATAACATATCATCCTCCAGATCTGATCATAGGTGATACTGCTGATGGAGTAAGGACAAGGCAATCATTGAGAGGAGATTCAATCAACATGGCCATGATATCTCAAGTTGAACCAAAGAACATTGATCAAGCCATAAGTGATCAATCATGGATGAATGCCATGATGGAGGAACTATCTTAGTTTGAAAGAAATAAAGTGTGGATTCTTGTGCCCCATCCTTTGGAAAAATCCATCATTTGAACCAAATGGGTCTTCAGAAACAAACTAAATGAGGATGGAGAGGTCATACGAAATAAAGCAAGATTAATGGCACAAGGTTACAACCAACAAGAAGGAATTGATTATAATGAAACATTTCCACCAGTTGCAAGACTCGAAGTAATAAGAATCCTCTTAGCTTATGCCACGCATAAAGGAATAAAACTATATCAAATGGATGTCAAAGGTGCCTTCTTGAATGGATTCTTAAATGAAGAAGTGTATGTTCACCAACCTCCTATTTTCAAGGATAAAATGAAACCGGATCATGTGTACAAGCTCTCAAAAGCTCTTTATGGATTAAAGCAAGCCCCTAGAGCTTGGTATGAAAGGTTGAGTTGCTTTATAAAAGAAAATGGATTCTCAAGAGGTCAGATTGATACAACTTTGTTTAAAAAGATTCATAATGAGGATATGTTGATTGTTCAAATTTATGTGGATGACATAATCTTTGGATCCACAAATGAGAAAATGTGCAAAGAATTCTCCAACCTCATGCAAAGCGAGTTTCAAATGAGCATGATCGGAGAATTAAAATTCTTTCTTGGTTTACAAATAAAATAATTAGAATCAGGAATCTTCATTTCTCAAGGAAAATATATCAAGGATCTTCTGAAAAAATATAACATGAATCTTGCAAAATTAATGAGCACTCCTATGCATCCATCCTCCTCACTACATCAAGATGATGAAGGAACCTCTATTTCTGAAAAGGAGTACAGAGGAATGATTGGATCCTTGCTGTACTTAACAGCCAGCAGACCTGACATTGTGTTTTCAGTAGGTATGTGTGCAAGGTTTCAATCATCCCCTAAAGAATTACACCTCACTACAGTAAAAAGGATATTCAGGTATCTAGTTGGAACCACAGATCTGGGAATTTGGTACAAAAAGGATTCAAATCTTGATCTTATGGCATATTGTGATGCTAATTATACTGGTGACAAAATTGAGAGGAAAAGCACAAGTGGAGCATGTCAATTTCTGGGCTCATCTCTCATTAGTTGGTCATGTAAAAAACAAAATATCATAGCTCTCTCCACTACAAAAGCTGAATACGTTTCTGCTGCTCAATGTTGCTCTCAAATTCACTGGGTAAAAAATCAAATGGAAGACTACTCTTTAAGGTACACAAAATTTCCCATCCTTTGTGACAACACAAGTGCTATTAATCTTTCCAAAAACCCTATTCAACACTCCAGATCTAAACATATTGAGATTAAACGTCATTTCTTAAGAGATCATGTTCAAAAAGGAGATGTTGAATTAATTTTCATTGTAACTGAAAATCAGCTTGCTGACATTTTCACCAAACCTCTCCAGGAGGATCGTTTCAAACAAAATTTAGAAAAACTTTCCATTATAAATCTTTCCAAAATTGTATAAAAATAAGATTTACAAAACTTTAAATCATAATGTTATTTTTATTGTTTTATTACTCTAAAGAAAAATAAATCTGAGAATGGACAACTCAGAAAAATCTCTATCCTCCTCCAAACTTTGAAATTTGCAAAAGTCAGAGGGAGGCAAGTCAAATCACTGCTGATTACACTCCTCTCTGCAAAAAGGTTCCTAGCCTGACATGATTACCCATTGTAAAAATTCAAAACCTCAAGTATCCAAAAATGGCTCGCACCAAATCTGCTGGAAAAAGAAAACTTTCCTCAAACTCATCTGAAAATCAATATGAAAACTACTCAAGTGACTCCTCTCAAAATGATCCAAACCCTGCCATTTCCTCATACAAACAAATCAACATGGTCCATCCTCCTCTGTCCACTCAACCATTTTCAAAAACCAGAAAAACATTTTCTCAAAAAACTTCATCATCAACTCCTTCTAGACGATCATCACGAATCATATCTGGAAAAATATCATCAAAACAATTCATTCAAGACAACACTGTTCATGTTATTGACTCAGATGATTCTGAGGCAACACACTCTGATTCTTCAAAAACTCCTTTCTCTAAACCTACCAAAATAGCAACTTCAAAAAGGAAAGTAACTCCAAAAAACTTTTTACAATAATGGCCACCTTTCATCAAACTCTGGCGCAGTTTAGCACTATTCTAGAATGGGTCACAGCACACCTGGTCAAGACTGTTGCTCCAGAAGCACATCCTCCAGTACCCTCTGTTCATCCTCCTCCACCACTGCCTCATCCCTCAACCTCCTCCTCATTTGATGATTCCTCTCCTTCCAAGTAGACCACCATCCTTTGGGCACCCGATGACTTTTTGCTGTTGAAAAAATTTGGGGGAGATAGATTAAAATTAAAATTGTCAATGATTAGGAACTTAGAAAAAAGGATGCTTTTCGAAATTATCGTAATTCAATCCTCTATATTTTTTTTTCTTTTGAACCACTTTTTTGTATGATCTTCTTATAATCAATATAAAGTATTCGGATTGGTTAAAAAATCTTTAAATTCTTTTATGCACTTTCTGAGGGGGAGCCCCTATTCCTTTCAACTCATACTGAGGGGGAGCTTCATACTCAAAAACAGCACCTTTACAATTTTATTTTAAATAATCTAAAGAAATTTTGTCATCATCAAAAAGGGGGAGATTGTTGAGAAAAAATATCTTTTAATGATAACAAAATTATCTTAAGATTATGATTACACTAATGCGTGCATTTAAGTATTATACTAAGAAAGGAACAGGATCCAAAGATCGCAACCTCCTGTCCAAAAGAATGAATGCATGCAGAAAACAAAACATCTGGAACAGAAAACCAGAAGCAGAACATCTGGTACAGAATACCAGAGGCAAAACATCTGGAACAGAAAACCAGAAGCAAAATTCCAGAAGTAGAAAACCTGAAAGTTGAAGACCCCAGATAATGCATCCAGAAGGTACCAGAGGATGCATCCTGAAATCTCTAGAGGATAACTTTGCTGGCCCATAGCAGAAGGAAGCAAAGTCAGAAGGAGACATGGACCAGACCAGAAGGAAGCCTGCCAGAGGTAGACTTGATCCAGACCAGAAGGAATCATAAGTCAGACTTAGTCCAGAAGTTATAATGACCAGAAGATGGTCTGGCAGTGAAATGATAAACAACCTAGACTTGATCCAGACTTAATCAGAGGATAAGTTAATGGGTTCAGAACAAAAGAATCAATCTAGATTTGACCCAGACCAGAAGACAGAAGGTTTCAGGGTATGAAACTAAGTCCAGACCAGAAGAAATGATGTCCAGATATGATCCAGACCTGATCCAAATCAGAAGGTAAAATGTCCAGACTGAAATATCATTTGTCCAGATTTAATTTCAGTTCAATCCAGACCCAGTTCAGAATTGGTCCAGATCAGAGGGAAAAGGGTCAGATAAATGGTCCAAATTTAAGAATATGGTCCATTGTTGGCCGAGATCAGAATATCAGACCATGGCCCAGTGTTCGCCGAAATCAGAAGGTCAGAATGTATGGTCTAGCATTGGCCGAGATCAGAGGATCACAACAAACCCATTTGCTAGTCCAGGTTGGCCGACATCAGAAGATGAAAATCAGAAATGAATATTTAAAGATATACATCAGAAGATGAATTTCAGAAGAAATAAATCAGAGGATAAAAAGATGAAGATCAGAGGATAAAAATCAGAAGACGAATTTCACATGATAAACATCAGAAGATGAATACCTGAAGTTAAAAACCTGAAGATAAACATGAGAAGATGAATACCAGAAGATACACACCAAAAGATGAACTCTAGAAGGTAAACATCAGAAGATGAAACACCAGAAGGTAAATATCAAAAGACGGACACCATAAGGTGAACTTCAGACACCAAAAGGAAATTACCAGAGGATAAACTCTAGCTGCTCATTCATCCTCTTACATTAAGAACAACTAACAGTTCCAAAGTATCAAAAGCTGCATCATTCACGAATAGAGAAAGGTCATGTCTTGGAACCAGAAAAGAGCACTAGCCAGTTGTTTAAAACGCATGGAATGATCTAACCTCCTGGAAAGCTAAGTAAAGAAGTAACCTCCCAAGTGCCAGGTTGTAAAAGGACAGAATGGCAAGGCTGTAAATTCAAAACAAAACTGAGGATCATTACAACTTGGGAAAACGGTCAGAAAGGAAAATTTTCTTGAAGAGAAAGTTTCCTTCTCTCTATAAAAGGAAGATTGCTCTTCTTCAGAAAATACACACAACTACAAGAGCAAAACAGAAAAATATCAAGAGGCTATCAAGAGCAATTATCAATCTCCTTTCAAGCTTTCTATAATCTTACACTAGATATTTGTTTCATCTTTGTAGAAAGTAAAATCCTATCAAACTACTTCATATCATCTTTAGAACTTCAAGTGAGTAACACTTGAAGAGAAATCAAAAGGAAAGAATTGTAAGCTTGGTGAAGCTAAAGAATACACAATTTGTAATCAACCTCAGTGAGAGGTTGATAGCTTTTGATACTTAGTAAAAACTCACAAGAGTGTGAGGACTGGACGTAGCGATCATTGGGTGAACCAGTATAAAAATTCGTGTGTCATTATTCTCTCTCTTAACTTTTCAACATCTGATAATCATCCTCTGAAAGAGGACAGTAGTTTAAAACTACAACAGAATTTTTAAAACCTTGAATATCTCTATTCAACCCCCCTTTTAGTGATATTCTAACCACTTCGTTTATAATGCATTTGTTTATAGTATAGATATAGATATGTATTATCAATATATATATATATATATATATATATATATATATATATATGTGTTAAAAACACTAAAGCAAAATCATGGGAAAAAGAATTAATAAAATATAAAAAATATAGATAAATATTTTTTTATATTTCACTTTTTTACGAGGTTTAGTACACCAAAAATCTATAAAATTCATTAACCTAAAATGTAAAAATTTTGTGAATATGAATCACACTCACATTCCGATCCTTTTTTAGCTACACTCTAAATATTTTACTTTAATTATTTTATTAGAATTATGAATTGATTTTTTACAATAAACATTCTTTTTAAAATATTATATTTAGTTTAAATATGAATAGTATTTATTTACATATTTTTTTTGAATAAAAAAAATAAAATTTTGAATTCATATACATATTCGTATATCATTTTTTAAATATTTTAATAGAATGAACAATTATCCGAATTAAACGATTTTGTACATGCTCTATAAAACCAACTTTGTAATGTCATATGTATTTCATATCTATGTTTTTTTATTTTGTTTTGTTTCCAATTAATATACTATATTTAAATATTACTATTGGTTACAAAATATATACTATCTATTGATGCATTATTTTAAAAATAATCATTTCTTTAAATTCAAAATTAGGGATTGTTTCTAAATTGATTGAGCTATATTTAACTACAATTATTAATGTTCCAAAATTAAAAATATTTAAATATTACTATGTTTGATAGTTAAAATATTGATTTGTACGAAGATATGTTTTCTTTTTTTAGAACAAGAGTCGTGTTAATATAATAGTGAACCGTATTAAGTTATTATTTCTACATAATATATGTTTTACATATTGAAATAATTTCTCTTTTAGATCTGTTCATTTAAAATATTATTCCACGACTAAAAATAACTATAAAAATTTTATGAATAGTGTTTTGTGAAATATGTATTCCAACTAGTAATTTACAAAATAAAAATTTAATTACTTATCAAAAAACACATGTAAAAATATTGTGTAAGGTCAACTAATATGTATTATAATATTATTTAATAATAAATATTAAATCTACAAACAACTTATCTATTAAACAATTTAGTTTATTGATAAAGTATTTGTAATTAAAACTCAAAACATAGAAGTAGGCTCCATGTTTTCTAATTTATTGATTATTTTCAAAAAAAAAATCTAAAAAAATATAATAACTAAATATTGGTAATGCATACTAAATTTAATAGAAATAGTAATAAAAGAATGTCACATCATAAATGTACGGTTACATTTTGAAATGAGAAATGTTATTTGAACATATTTTTAGACACAAATATAAACACAAATACAATATTTACATTTTATACATACTGTGATAACACAAATGTGGGTCATACTCCCTTCCTCTATCTCTCTTCTTCCATAAACGTAGACCATACTGTATTTGTGTCAAAAAATGTGTTCAAATAACATTTCTCTTTTGAAATATATAGTTTCATAGTTTGTTTCCGAGCATTAATGATTATGATAGCTCTATTCTTGCAGTCTCTTACGCCTCTAATTTCCGCACATAGTAAGTTGGTGAATATGGTCATGTAAATAGTCTAGTTTGGACTTTATATTCTTTTTTAAAAGCTAAATAGCAGTCGTGATCTCTTAACTTAATTTAAGTTAACGTTTTAGTTCTTTATCTTTTTTTTTCCCGATTTGTTCCTTTATTTTAATTTTAAGTGACAATTTAATCTTTTATGTTTTAAAATATTGACAATATTATCCTTTTTTTTACAATAAATTAAAAAATTCATCAACATTTTCAACCAAAACCCATAAAATTAATTATATTCTTTAATATAATACAAATTTTATCAAATTCGTAACTCAAATCTTCAAATAAACTCATATTTTCATTTTTTTATTTGATGTTGTTAGAGATGGAATTTTAAAAATCAAATAAAGAATAAAAATATGAGTTTATTTGAATATTTGATTTATGAATTTGATGAAATTTGTATTATATTAAAGAAAATAATTAATTTTATGGGTTTTGGTTGAAAATTTTGATGAATTTTTTGAATTTTTGTAGAAAAAAGGATAATATTGTTAACATTTTAAAACATAAAAGATTAAATTGTCACTTAAAATTAAAATAAATGACCAAATCGGGAAGAAAAAAAAGATAAAATACTAAAAACGTTAACTGAAATTAAATTAAGGGACCACGGGTGCTATTTAGCCTTTTTTTTTATTAAAATGAAAGAAATTGGACATTATGTTAACTACTCTCAATTTGATAAATTTTATTTTCTGGGAATTAAAATATCAAGGTATGTTTAAAACACTTTTACATTTTAATTTTTAAAAAATATTTATAAATTTAATTTTAAAATTTTTTTTGAAAAATAGAATTAAAAAAAAATTGTTTGAGATACTTGTTTTTAAAAACAATTTTAGAGATGAGAAAAAGAGAAAATTTATTTGGTAATCTAAATTTTTAAAACAGTTTTTTGACTAGAGAATTAAAAAAACTGAAAATTGAGGAGTAAGAGCTTGTTTGATTCTCTTCCCAAAAACTCTATTTTAGTTTTTTAAAATTAAAAAAATTGTTTGGATTACTTGTTTTTAAAAACTATTTTGTAAAACTATTTTTAATATTATACTTTTTAAAACTAAAAAAACAAAACAGATAAATGGTGTTTGGACCTATTTGAAACACTTTTGCATTTTAGTTTTTAAAAATTGTTTTATAAATTTGATTTTAAAAATTGTTTTAAAGAATAGAATTAAAGAAAAAACTTGTTTGAGATACTTGTTTTAAAACAGTTTTATAGATGAGAAAAAGAGAAAACTTAGGGCTTGTTTGATTCTCTTCCCAAAAACTCTATTTTAGTTTTTTAAAATTTAAAAACTAAAAAACTTGTTTGAATTACTTATTTTTAAAAACTGTTTTGTAAAACTATTTTTAATATTATACTTTTTAAAACTAAAAAAGCAAAACTGATAAATGATGTTTTACTTTTCAATTTTCAGTTTTTTAAATTCTCTAGTCAAAAACCATTTTAAAAATTTAGATTACCAAATAGGTTTTCTCTTTTTCTCATCTCTAAAACTGTTTTTAAAACAAATATCTCAAACAAGTTTTTTCTTTAATTCTATTCTTTAAAACAATTTTTAAAATCAAATTTATAAAACAATTTTTAAAAACTAAAATGCAAATGTGATTCAAACAGACCCTTATTTGGTAATCTAAATTTTTAAAATAGTTTTTTACTAGAGAATTTAAAAAACTGAAAATTGAGAAGTAAAACATCATTTATCTGATTTGTTTTTTTAGTTTTAAAAAGTATAATATTAAAAATAGTTTTACAAAACAATTTTTAAAAACAAGTAATCCAAACAAGTTTTTTAGTTTTTAAATTTTAAAAAACTAAAATAGAGTTTTTGGGAAGAGAATCAAACAGACTCTTCTCAATTTTTAGTTTTTTAAATTCTTAGTCAAAAACTATTTTAAAAATTTAGATTACCAAATAGGTTTTCTTTTTCTAATCTCTAAAACTGTTTTTAAAACAAATATCTCAAACAAGTTTTTTTTTTAATTCTATGCTTTAAAATAATTTTTAAAATCAAATTTAGAAAACAATTTTTAAAAACTAAAATGCAAAAGTGTTTCAAACTAAATTTTTAAAAACACCATTTAACTGTTTTGTTTTTTTTAATTTTAAAAAGTATAATATTAAAAATAGTTTTACAAAACAGTTTTTAAAAACAAATAATCTAAACAAATTTTTTAGTTTTTGAGTTTTTAAAAACTAAAATAAAATTTTTAAGAGAAGAATCAAACAAACCCCTAATATCGTATATTTTTACCAACTAATGGCCGATTGAACACTAAAAGTATCTTATCATATTTTGTATTAGAGTGGGATATATTGAATTCAAGTGGTTTTTTCTTCTTTCTCTCAATTTTCAAAATTCGTTAAATTATATTTGAATCGGTTAGTTTGAACATGTATAATACAGTTTCAGATTAATCAATTTAAATGTGCAGTGAAATATTGGCAATTTCTCTCCTAAGTTAGTAGGCCTACAACTGGAAAGTGGTTTAACGGGGTTGGGCTACCTTACTTTTTTCTCACGAAAATTGGATTTGACATCCCCCATTTAGACCTATACCCCAAAAATAATGAAAACTCATAAATACTCTTTGATTTTTATTTCTAACCACGATTAAAAAAAATTAGCTAAATTTTCGGTACATTAATTTTTTTTCAAAAAATCCGGTATAAAATTATAACTACCAGAAATTTCACTTTTTGAAATTTCCGGTAGTTATAAATTTTGGAAATTTGAAATTTCCAGAAATTATAATTACCGGAAATTTGAAATTTCCAGTAGTTATAATTTCTGGAAATTTCAAATTTCCAGTTTTTAGGTTTGAAATTTCCGGGAGTGTCAACTGGAAATTTGAAATTTCCGGTAGTTCATTTTCAATACCGGAAATTTCAAATTTCCAGTTGACACTCCCAGAAATTTCAAATCTTGAAATTTCTGGTACACATTTTTAACTACCGGAAATTTCAATGAATTTGAAATTTCCGAGAAAAAAAAATTGGAAAATTCCTTACTTTTCCGAATTTGTCTGTATGTGGGCCGGTAACTTTGTTTTTACTAAATAATTAAAGACAATACAGTCAATTCACAGTCAAAATTTTTAATTGGAAGGTATAGGGTTAATTGGGGGGTATCATATCCAATTCTCTTTTCTCACAGGCTATAGTATCCATTTTTATGATTGAATTTGAAAGTTTATGGAAAAACTTTTCCAACCCAAACATGAGTATTGATATACCCATACAAAAAAAAGTACTTATCTATGGATAATTTTAAGTGAAAGTCTTTTGTTATAGTGATTAGATTAATACGTTTCATTTATTTATTACCTAACATCATACCAAACATGAGCAGAAGTGTTATGGATTGTCTTAATTAATTAAATAAAATATAAATAATTAAATTAATTATTGTATTTTTAATGCACTTATATTATAAAATATATAAATGTGAATATTTTGTATGGACCGTAAATATAAATGACATGTGATGGGTTAGATTGTTCTTTGGTTTGATGAGAGGTCCCTACAAGTTCAGGATGAGGGCAATCCTCTTCTCATACTATTCCATTCTCAAAGATACAAGTATGGTTTCAACATGTACACAATGTTATTATCAATTATATTATTCGTTAAAATTCACAACAATTGGTGTCAGAGTCAAATAGATACACGACTATTAGTCTATTCAATTTAAACTAGGAGTGTTTAAAAAAACCAAACTGCAGAACTGAATCAAACTGTTTTTAAACTGAAATAACTTATAAAATTTAAAACCAAACTGGTTTTTCAAAAACAGTTTATTAACCGAACTGATTTTTAAAAATTAGAACCGAATCGGTTTTCAATTTGAAAAAATGAACCGAACCGATTTTCAGTTCGAAAAAACTAGAATAGAACCTATTTTTTAATAAAAAAAAAGTAATTAGGGTAATTATGTAAAATTTGACCTATAGAAACAAAAACAAAAGCCTATAGGAATAAACAATTTGGTTCAATTTGATACAAAAGCAGTCCGGTTCAGTATCATCTATATTATGACAATTTAGTTCAATTCGAACAAGTAAAACTAAGTTAAAACCAGTTCGGTTTGGTTCATAGCAATAAACCGGTTCACCGATTTATAGAACCAATTCGGTTTTTTGAACTACAAATCGGTTCGGTTCAACTTTTTTCAACTAAAAATCGATTCGATTCAGTTTTCAAAGAGTTCTAGTTCAGAACTAAATTTTGTTCTCCCCAAATTAAATTGTGTTTAATGTTTTGAAAATCAAAATCTGTATCACTCAGTTTTGATCTTAAAAATACATGGACTCAATATGTTTCTTTGCACACAACTATTTGATGTTCGGTTGAAATCAAAAGATTTAGGGCTTGTTTGATTCTCTTATCAAAAATTCTATTTTAGATTTTTAAAATTTAAAAACTAAAAAATCTATTTGAATTACTTGTTTTCAAAAACTATTTTGTAAAACCATTTTTAATATTATACTTTTTAAAACTAAAAAAACAAAACAGATAAATGATGTTTTACTTCTCAATTTTCAGTTTTTTAAATTCTCTAGTCAAAAACTATTTTAAAAATTTAGATTACCAAATATGTTTTCTCTTTTCTCATATATCAAATTTTTTTTTAAAACAAGTATCTCAAACAAATTTATTCTTTAATTATATTCTTTAAAACAATTTTTAAAATCAAATTTATAAAACAATTTTTAAAAATTAAAATACAAAAGTGTTTCAAACAAGTTTTTAGTATAGTTTTATTTCAAAAAATTTGGATGCAATTGATAGCAAACTCTGTATATGTGAATAAAATCAAAGATTGTAACAATAAAACCAATCAAATGATTGCATATGGAAATTGAATTAGTTGATTGTTTTATTTCTAACCGACAGATCCAGTATTTGTTTTTATTGGTTTCATCAATATTTTTTGTAGACAACATTTGTATTACATAAACTATATTCTTATTGATCGAATTCTATATAATGTTAATATAGGAGTTATTTTGCGGTTTTTTCTTATTTTGGAATGAAGATTAAAACCCAATAAAAATCGTTGCGTTAGTGAGAACAATTTGGATTTTAGAAGCGGGTTAACGTGACCCGTTACAGATAAAATGGGTGAAGGAGACGATTGTCTTACATATATCCACTCACGTTTTTAGCATGTGAGCATAATGGCCACTCGGGCCTCTAGTGTGTGGTCGCGCGCATCAAGGATCTAACGTCTAAAAATTAATTATGAATCTTGAAAAAAAATATGTACACAATGTGGATAAAACTAAAATTTTCATTTTAAAAATAACTAAGTACTTGCAAATAAATATAAATTATTTTGTATATTCTTGAAATAACTTAAAATAAAGTAATACTTAATCAAACTATAACTCTAATCTAGACTCAAAATGTGATCTGCCTCCGACTTATGACATTAAACTGTTGACCAATCCGGACACTCCTCAGACTTTAAATATTTACCTGTTACTTGGAAAACATCACCTCCAACATAATGAACATAAATATCAGTAATATAGATGTAATAAAAACAATTATATATGTTTCTCAACCATGTCGGTGTGCTAAGCATGAAAAATTCTCTCAATAAACTATAACTCAATTTAATAAAATATTATTTGTTCGTAAGCTATACTCAGGTACCTCTTTTACCTCTAGACTAAAATCTTTCAAACAATTTATGCCACTAGACATAAGTAATCTAATGACTTAAACTCTACATAACAAGTAAGTCATAAAGACTACATTGGTTTCACTCAATGCCCTCTACTTGAATAACCTCTTTTGGTAAGATTAAACATAGTTAAATCCGTAAGTGGTGTCCCACTTACCCTCGCTTACCCCTCGCACCCGTCGTATATAGATAGAGAGTTCATCTAGCTAGAATGAACCCTACACACACACACACACACACACCATGTATTACCATCAAACATCCAGAAAAGAGTGCAAAGAGTTGTTATATTTAAACTTTCAAATGCAATTAGTTTCACTCGAAACTGATCTACATAACTCAAGTTATGGTATTCTAAAGTTAACAACATGACATAATAATCTTATGATAGAGCAGTATTATTACTGGACCATTTCTATATTTATAAAAACCGTAAATCTTATCATGATAAAACTACTATATGTCTTCTTTTAGACCCAACTGATTTAACTCAAACGAGTTTCCTAGCTCAAGATATAGATATTTTAAGATGACTAATGTAGAACAACTTATAAACAGAACAATTCACTTCATAAAATCACTAAAATTTATAAGATTAATATAAACTTATAAAATTTATAGTAACAAAGTAATAGGAATAAGCTTTCAAGTCCAATTGATTTTGAAGTAGAAATGTCTTTTTACAAGGAAGGGGGTTTGAATTGTCAAGTTGTCAATTTAAAATTTCCCTGTTAAAACTTAAAAATAACTCAAGATTGATCTTAACTAAGAACACAGAAAACATAGAACGTTCTTGGTTTTGGAAACAGAAAGCGGAGAACGTTCTTGGTTAGTTAAAAAGCAGAATGATCTTGATAGTGAAAGCAGAAAAACAGAGAACGTTATGAAAAACGAAGAACATTCTTGGTTTGGTTTAAAAACAATAATTAATTTTTAACTTTAGTAAATGGAAGACTGAAAGTAAATAGAGATAGGGAAGAGCTATCACACAATGATTTTATCCTGGTTTACCCAACTCGGGCTACGTCCGGTCCTCACAACCGTGAGATTTTCCACTAAGTGTTAAAAACAAAGAACCTTCTTGGTTTTACAGCACCTAGCTCAGATCAACCTTGATCTGTCACAAACGTCAATCCTTTCCACCCAGAAAGAGATTCAATCAGGTCACTATCAACCCTTTATAGGATTTTTACAACTCACCTTTTAACCTTAAAATGATTTTTCTAAACAACTCACTCAAGCTATAAACAAACCTTATAGTCTTGAGTTTACACAATAATGATTTAAAGTGTTTGACATAATCTTTTTAATCTCAACTCTTGCTTGAGGTTAAATTCTTTACAAGATGTTTCAGTAAACTAATAATAATAAACTCGAAACTGAATGTTAGTGATTTCTTGTGAGACTTTCAAGTATGAATGTGAGTGATTGATGATATTTCTTTTGCACTTGAATGTCGTGATTCCTATTAAGTTGTGAGGCTCCTTTTATAGACATTTGAGGAGGTCCATGACAGCTTAAAGGTACCGTTTGAAGGGTTCCCTTGGTCAAGGGTTGGATTAAAATAATCAGTCTTTCAAAGTAAGACTATTGACTGAACTTTTCCTTCTTTTTGACTTTAAGATTTTATGGTCTTTGTGTATTCTCTTTTTTCTGATCTGTACAATGCTTGAGGATCACTTTCTCGCGTCTGGTTTGTCCGTGAAAAAGGAGTCGCCACCAATTTTATTTTTTTTAAAAGGGAAAATTAGATAAAACCTAAAATAAAGTTCTTTAACAAAACAAAAACAGATTCGGGAGTCGATTACGAATAGGAAAGTAATATTACCCTACATCGTCCATTAAAACGGTTACCTTATAATTAATTCTATACAAATTATTTATTTATTTAATTATTTATTTTATCACCCAAAAAATTAAAAAAAGGAAAATAAATTATTTATATTAATAAAAGAAGGAAAAATATATTTTTAATAATTTGGTTTGACAAGGGAAATACCTTGCTCCTACGTATCACCAAGTGCAATAGCGAAATCAAAACACACGTAGTTATTGGTAGAAAATATTTATGTGATCCGATTTTATTATTACTCTATTTTAACTATTGTTTTATTATAGTTATTATTATATACGTATCCAAAAGTAAAAATGTAATAATAATGATAATAACGGAAAAAAAAAAGTGAGATGTCTGTTCATAGATTGTATCTTTTTATTTTTGTATTTTAAGTTTTAAAGTAAAGAAAATTTGATTTTTTGTTAGAAAACAATGGTATTGTGGTGGTAGGTGAACGAAACAGATGGACGCAACGGTGAAGCAGCCTGTTAAAGGATTTGCTTGTGCGTTGTCGGATCTGTCGCGACACAAAGGTCACCGATGGTTGGGGGTGAGTGATGCGGCGCGGCGAGTGAGGATGAATTTCATCTGGTGGCGGCAACTATTAATTCTAATCCAAAGGAAAATAAAGAAAAAAACTATTTATTCGTTGTTATGGTTTTTTTTTTTTGAATGATTTGATAAACCATGATGTCAGTTTTGTGTTATGTTATAATGGGGTGAAGTTTGTTTTACTTAGTGACTGGTTTGCAAACATCAATTATTTATATTTTTCTTTTTAGTATTTGTGTTGCAAAAATAATTTTAGGAACAGACAACTTAAGAAAAATTAAAGCTTAACATATCAGTTTACTTTTTGCATAAATAAAAAAAAAAAACTAAACTACATTTTCTTTTAAAGGATGCGATATAAAGAATAATAAGAAGAAAATTAGAGAATAATCAGAAAGCGTTCCCTTACTGCTAAATTGGTTTTGCTGGACTGATTTATCAATTTCAGATTCTCCGCTCCTCTTTTGCCTATTAGTATCTCTTCTTTTGTTTTTACTCTCAATAGTGCTCCATAATGCTCTCCCTTCTCTACTCTTGGTGTCGATTATTTATAGACTTTCTGGGTGTAGGTTACAAAAGACAAGGAAATAAATATGGATTGATTACCAATTACTATTCATCAATTTTTTTTCGGTTTTTTTTCATTCAAATGATCACCATTATGCTGATTTTTATTACTATTCATCAATTTCTTTTCGGTTTCTTTTTATTCAAATGATCACCATTATGCTGATTTTTATTACCATCAATCCATTTCTTTTTGGTTTCTTTTCCTTCAATTGATCACCATTATACTGATTTTTATTACCATCAATCTATTTCTTTTCAGTTTCTTTTTATTCAATTATGTACTTTTTTTTTATGTTTCTGAAAAGAGTGAACACCTGAACAAGAATAAGAGGCAAACAAGAACTAGAAACACCCATGATTGTCTAAAATTTATAGTCTAATTATTTATTTTTATTTATTATATTTTTCTCATTTTATATATATATATATATATATATATATGTATATTTTTTTAATAAAATGTTTAAAGAAAGCAGACAAAATTAGGTGTCAACAGCTGCCCCTTTTTACTTAGAATTTACTTGATAATCGAAGTAAAGATGACAACTCTAATTTTGTCCGAAAATAATTTTTGTAGAAGGGTGCAAGTCTTTTTCCATGATTCAAGATACTGGTCGTTTTCTCAAATTCGCGTGTGATTCGTTTTCCCGGCTTCAATATGCGGGTCGTTTTCTCGGCTTCAGGGGCAAGTCGTTTTCCCGGCTTCAACATGTGGATCGTTTCCTTGGCTTCGGGTGCGAGTCGTTTTCCTGACTTCAACATGCGAGTCGTTTTCTCGGTTTCGGGTGCAAGTCGTTTTCTCGGCTTCAACATGCGAGTCATTTTCTCTGCTTTGGGTGCGAGTTGTTTTCCCGACTTCAACATGCGGGTCGTTTTCTCGGCTTTTGGTGCAAGTCGTTTTCCCGGCTTCAACATGCGGGTCGTTTTCTCGGCTTCAGGTGCGAGTCGTTTTCCCGGCTTCAACATGCGGATCGTTTTCTCGGCTTTAAATTTATGAAATGTCATGAATGAATGTGTTGGTTTTTATTATTATTTTTTTATTGGACATGATCATTCAAATCATGGATGAGAAGGGCACTTATACATTTTTCTTGAACTTGATATCTTTGATCTCTCTTTTGTCTTCTCTTTTTTTCCTTTTTTTTGAAGAAGAATTTTTGTTGTGATCTTAAGCTTGACGTCATGTTGTCGTCTGCCTTGTACCCTACACAAACTCTACGATGACGACTTTATCGCAATTCATTATATCGATGTATGGTATGTGTTTTACTTTCCACTACATGATAACCATTAGATGCATTCGGGAAAGAGGGTTAAATTATAAAGATGATAAAAGTATATATCAATATATTGAGGTTCAATATTCGTCGTAAAAAAGAATACACATAAGATAAAACAAAAGAAATGGGTGGAAAACCCGATTTGGTTACTAGTAATTCAAAGGTAGATTGTACTAACTTCTCATGCCATAGTCCGATCCATATTGTTGATCTTGTCCTTTTGAGTATATATTCTTTGTTTTTGTTATTGTTGTTGTTGTTTTTCTTCTTCTCCTAGGTTGCTCTTTCAGGTTTTCAACCCATCAGGTGTCTATTATATTTTTTGTACCCTAATTTTTGCCTAGGTTTCCTATTTCAGGTTTTCAACCTAGCGGGTATTTTATTATTATTTTTTTTGTACCCTAATTTTTGCCTAGGTTACCCTTTCAGGTTTTCAACCTAGTGAGTATTTCTTTATTATTTTTTGTACCCTAATTTTTGTCTAGGTCGCCCTTTCAAGTTTTCAACCTAGCGGGTATTTTATTTAAGTATAATACTTTTTTACGGCGCCTGAGTTTACAGGGAGGACTAAATCTTTTCCATCCATATTCGTGAGGATCAAAGCTCCACCTGAGAAAGCTTTCTTTATGACATATGAGCCTTCATAGTTAGGGGCCCATTTCCCACGATAATCCTTTTGAATGGGTAAGATCTTGTTTAGCACCAAGTCTCATTGCCGTAATTCTCGAGGACGCATTTTTTTTCTCATACTCTCTTTTCAGTCTTTTCTAGTATAATTGCCCATGGCATAAGGCCACCAACCTTTTTTCTTCAATTAAATTCAATTGATCGAAATGGGTTTGCAACCATTTCGACTCCTCTAGTTTGGCTTCCATTAATACTCTTAGTGAAGGGATTTCTACTTCAATAGGTAGCACAACCTCCATCCTATATACTAGGGAAAAAAGGGTTGCCCCAGTTGAAGTGTGTATCGAAGTACGATATACGTATAGTGCAAATGACAACGTCTCATGCCAATCTTTGTATGTTACAACCATTTTCTGAATACTTTTTTTGATGTTTTTATTTACTGCTTCAACTGCGCCATTCATCTTCAGTTTGTACGTGGATGAGTTGTGGTGTTGAATTTTAAAGGTGGCACACAATTCATCCATCATTTTGTTATTCAGATTTGTGGGATTTTCAGTAATGATCTTGGTTGGTAGGCCATAACGACATATTAACTCCCCTTTTATGAATTTGACCACCACGTTTTTTGTTACGTTGGCGTACGAAGCGGCCTCTACCCATTTGGTAAAGTAATCGATTGCTGCCAAGATGAAGCGATGTCCATTTGACGCTTTTGGTTCAATCATTCCGATGACGTATATGCCCCACATTGAGAACGACCAAGGCACTGTAAGGGTGTTCATGGGCATTGGTGGGGCGTAGATATTGTCAGCATATATTTGACACTTATGGCATTTCTTTACATAATTAAAACAATCTTTTTCTAGTGTGAGCTAGTAATACCCGACCCGAAGAATCTTTCTAGACATGGCGTGTCCGTTCACATGGATCCCATAATAGCCATCATAGACATCTTGTAGAATTTCTTTTGCCTCATTGACATCGACACATCTGAGAAGTACCATATCATGATTCCTTTTATACAAAATATTTTCGTTCAAGAAAAAGCTCGCGTTTAACCGTCTTAGAGTTCTTTTCTCATTAACCGATATTCCAGGAGGATATTCTCTATTTATAAGATAATGTTTGATGTCGTGATACCAAGGTTTCCTGTCAGTTTCTTCTTCCATTACGTGGCAGTAGGTAGGATGATCTCGACTCTGCATTTTAATGGATGGGATTTCATCATTTTGACTTATTTGGAACATCGAGGATAAAGTAGCCAAAGCATCAGCCAATTGATTGTTTTCTCGAGGGATACAGTGAAAGGTGATTTTGTCAAATTATAAAGACAACTCCTTTATGTATGTAAAGTAAGGTATTAGCTTCTTCTCCCGAGTTTCCCATTCTTGGTTAAGATGATTAATGACTAAGGTTGAATCTCCATATACTTCCAGTACTCTTGCTTTTGATTCCAAAGCAGCCAAAATTCCCAAGGCACAAGCTTTATATTCTGTCATGTTATTGGTACAATCAAAACATTGGCGCGTTGTGATAGGTATGAACTGCTTTTTTTGGGAGATATTAAGACAACCTCAATTGCATGTCCCATTACGTTTGAGGCCCCTTCGAACAATAGGGTCTATTTTCCATTATCGCATTCTTCAGACAAAACCATGATGTTTTCATCCGGGAATTCACATTGCATTGACTGATAATCATCCACCCTTTTATGTCTTTCTTAGTGACATAGGTATTATTATATTTTGATAATAATACTTGCCAGCTAGCAATTAGCCCTGTGAGAGCAGATTTTTTCAAAAATGTACTTGATCGGATCCATCTTGGATATCAAGCAAGTCATATGGCAAAACATGTATTGCCTTAAGTGATGGGCCGCCTAGGCTAAGGCACAACAAGTATGTTCTAACATTGTATATCTCGTTTCAACATCGGTAAATTTTTTACTCAAATAGTAAATGGCATGCTCCTTTTTTCCTATTTCATCGTGTTGCCCCAACACGCATCCAATGGACCCGTCGAGAGCTGTAACTGGGGGGACTAGAATTGGAGGCTTCTGCAAATAATGTTGGATTTTCTCAAATGCGTTTTGGCATTCTTCGTTCCACACAACTGTTTGATTTTTCCGTAAAAGTTTAAAGATCGGTTCACAAGTGGCAGTTAGTTGCGATATAAATCTTGAAATATAATTTAGTCTCCCAAGAAAACCAAGAACTTCCCTTTCTAGACTCGGGGGAGGCATTTCTGAAATGGCCCAAATTTTATCGGGGTCGACCTCTATTCCTTTATGACTAACCACAAATCCCAATAATTTGCCTGACCTCACACTGAAAGTACATTTGGCGGGATTAAGCTTTAGCTTAAACTTTCTAAGTCTTTTGAAGAGTTTCTTTATATCAGTAACATATTTTTCTTTTGTTTGTGACTTAGCAATCATGTCATCTACATATACTTCTACCTCTTTATGTATCATGTCATGGAACAGAGTTACCATAGCTCTTTGGTAGGTCGCCCCAGCATTCTTCAGACCAAAAATGAAATTCGTTATTTCCATATCATTGGCTGCCATCTTAATTTGATTATACCCAGAGAAACCATCCATAAAAGAGAAAAGTGAATGGTCGGCTGTATTGTCAACCAGAATATCAATGTGAGATAACGGGAAATCATCTTGGGTTTTAAATCAGAGAGTGGGGGTCAATGATCCAGGCTTTAAATTAGAGTGTACGGGTCAGTCATCCCGTCTTTTAAATTAAAGGGTGCAGGTCAGTAGTGAAGGTGCAAACACGAGAAGGGGGGTTGAATTGTGTTTGTCAAACTTGAATTGTTTTGTTGTTTTATTGAATGTTGATGCAAATTATTTGATGAATAAATAATCAGTCTTAACAGCGGATAATAACAACATAAGAACACAACGATATATCCTGGTTCACCATTAACTTGGCTACATCCAGTCCCTTCACTCTGAAGGCTTTAATCCACTAATTCAAAACATTTTGAGTTACAACACCTGACCCTCCAAGTCAGTCTTCCCAAACAGTCTAACAACCCCATACTTTTGAGGAACGATAACAACACCTTGACCCTACAAGTAAAGTCTTCTCCTACCAATATGACAACCCCAAATTGAAAATGGAATCTACACCTCTAACGGGTTTGATTACAAGGGTTTGAAACTCTACAAAGTTGCTTTTGGAAAACTGATTGTTGCAATGACTATCACACTCTTTTGTTGCTTCTGGAAAGCTAATTACTGCACTGAATTTTACTCTTGAAAAATCACTTAGAGAATATTTCTTTTGCACTCAAGTGTTTCTCTCTTTTGTACTCTCGGATGACTTTGAATTTCATGTTTCTCTTAATTTTGTTGGTCAATCATGTTTCTCTTAATTTCAAAACGTATCTTTTAGCTTTAGATTACATTTGAAAATTATGTTGAACAATCCCGTTTCTCTTAATTTCAGACCGTATCTTTTAGCTTCAGATTTCATTCGAATTTCTTTCAAGTCTTCAGTGATTTTTGAATAGAATCCCCTTAATAGTTTGATCAAATTTCTATCAAAATTCAATCAAGTCTTCTTCGAATTTTAAATCAAGTCTTCACTTATCTGCATTATGATTAATTTATGGACCGTATGATCTGCTGATCTAGACCAAGTCTGGACCATGTGATCAGATATCTACCATTCTGTTTCATGGTCTGGACTGTGTGATCTTCTGATCTGGACCAAGTTTGGACCAAGTCTTCTGCTCTGGACGATGTTATCATCTGGTCTGGACCAAGTCTTCTGTTCTGGACCATGCTATCTTCTGGTCTGGAAGAAGTCTGACTTATGTTTCCTTCTGGTATGGATCAAGTTTCCTTCTAGACAATGTTTCCTTCTAATATGGGCCAAGAATAATATCCTCTGATGATGTCATTGTTTCTTCCCTCTGATGATATCCTCTAATTGATGATATCCTCTGATGTTTGCCTTTGATGACATCCTCTGATTCTTGCTTCTGATGGGATCCTCTGGTATCCTCTGATGACATCCTCTGGTATCCTCTGGTGATATCTTCTGGCTGTATCTTCTGGTGGCATCTTTTGGAGGTATCTTTTGCTGACGTCATCCTCTGATGACATCCTCTGGTGACGTCATCCTCTTGTGTATTCTCTGATTTTACATACTTCTTCTAAGTCAAAATATAATTTTCATAAAATTCTTTTGTTAAGATCAAAACTTTAATTGAAAGAACCAACTTGGATCCAACAATCTTTCCATTTTTGATGATGACAAAACTTTGTATTTTTGATAAATATTTTTCTTTCTTTTGACTTTGACTCCCCCTAAGTCTAAATCCCCAAATACTTTATCAAATACATCTTCTCCTCCTTTGTCATCAGACAAAAAGGATTAAAGGAATAAAGGAGATCCTCTGAATTTTTTTTCTTCATTTTCTGCTTTTTTTTTTTGAAAAACAATACACGAAAATAATAATAATAAAAAATACAGTAAAAACATAATTAGGCTATTGCTCAGGGATGACGGTAAGGTTTATGTTTTTCTTGATGAAGTCAAACCTATCTTTAGGTAGTGTTTTAGTGAATATGTTAGCCCATTGATGGTCAGTGTCTACAAACTGGATGTTGAGTGTCCCTTTTTGAACATAATCTCTGATGAAGTGGTGTTTGATCTCTAGGTGTTGGTCTCCATGATTTTATAGTCTTCCAGCTAATGTTTCATCCAAATAAGTTGAGAGCTGCATTAGGCTGCTGAAATGTATTTATCTTGTGTTGTTGACATGGCAATGATGCTTTGTCTCTTGCTTGACCATGATATTAGATTGTCTCCCAAGAATATGCATTTTCCACTTGTACTCTTTCTTTCGAGTTTATCTCCAGCATAATCAGAGTCACATTATCCACTAAGTTGGTATGTAGGAGTTTTCTTATAGATCAAGTTGAGGTTGGTAGTGCCTTTTATGTATCTAAGGATTCTCTTAACAACAGTTAAATGGGATTCCCTAGGGTCACACTAAAATCTAGCACATACGCATACATTAAACATAATGTCAGGTCTAGAAGCAGTGAGATAGAGTAAAGATCCTATCATACCTCTATAGGATTTTTAATCAACCTTTCTGCCCGAGTCATTCTTTTCAAGTGAGCAAGTAGGGTGCATTGGGGTAGCCATAGGTTTGCAGTCACTCATCTTAAACTTCTTGAGAAGCTCTTTTGTATATATTGTTTGATGAATGTATATACCTTTTTGACTTTGCTGAATTTGTATTCCTAGGAAGAACTTAAGTTCTCCCATCATGCTCATTTGAAATTCCTGTTGCATCAATTTAGAAAATTCTTGGCAGAGAGTGCCATTAGTAAATCCAAAGATAATATCATCAACATAAACTTGAATAATCAGAATATCATCTTTTATTGATTTTCTAAAAAGAATATTGTCTATTCGTCGTATTTCAAAGTCATTTTTAAGTAAGAAGTTACTAAGTCTATCATACCATGCCCTAGGTGCTTGTTTTAAACCATACAAAGATTTTTTAAGTTTAAAAACATGGTTCGGAAATTCAAAACTTTCAAAACCTGGGGGTTGTTTAACATAGACTTCTTCACTTATATAACCATTTAAAAATGCACTTTTAACATCCATCTTGCTTTGACTTTTCAAGGTCAAGCTATTTGTCATCAAATTTAACATGTATGGATTCCTCCACAATATTAGTTTCTGTTGGAACCAAGTTGGTTCTAAGTACTTAAGGATTTTGATGTTTACAAAAGCACTCCATGTAATCTTATTTTGTACATTGAATTACTATATTAAAATGTCACCAGAAGATGAAGTTATTAGAGGATACACCTCTAGAAGTCACCAGATAATGCTCCTGAAATTACTAGAGGATACACCAAGGTGTCAAAACACCACAAGAGGATATCTTTACTGGCCCAGATCAGAAGGAAGCAAAGTCCAGAAGGAGACCTGGACCAGACCAGAAGGAAGCCTGCCAGAGGGAGACTTGTTCCAGACCAGAAGATATCATAAGTCAGACTTAGTCCATAAGTTATTCTGACCAGAAGATAGCCTGGCAGTGAGATGAAAAACAGTTAAGACTTGATCCAGACTTAATCAGTGGATAAATTAATGGGTCCAGAACAAGAGATTTAATCCAGATTTAACTCAGACAAGAAGATAACATGGTTTAGAGTATGAAACACAGTCAAGATCAGAAGAAATGATGTCCAGATTTAATCTAGACCTGATCCAGATCAAGAGGTAAATGTCCAGACAGAATTAAATATCCTTTGTCCAAATTTAATTTCAGTTCAATCCAGACCCAGTTCAGAATCGGTCCAGACTAGAGGGAAAAGGTTCAGATCAATGGTCAAGATTTAAGTATATGACCCAGTGTTGGCCGAGATCAGAAGATCAGACCATGGCCCAGTGTTGGCCGAAATCAGAAGGTCAGAACGTGTGGTCCAGCATTGGCCGAGATCAGAGGATCACATCAGATATGTTTGCAAGTCCAGGTTGGCCGAGATAAGAAGATCAGAAAGTGTGGCCCAAGGTTGGCCGAAATCAGAGGATCATAACAGATCACTTAGTATGGTCCAGATGTGGACGAGAGCAGAAGATGAGAGGGTTCATATTTAATCAAGATGATAATCGGTGGAGATTTGATTAAATTTGATCAAAGTATTAAAAAGGATTTGATACAAAAATAAATTGAAGTCTTGCGGAATTCAGAAGCTATTGTCTGGAAGATAGATTTGTTCCAGAATTAATTAAAGGCATAATTGGTCAAAGTTATTTTTGAAAGGCAATCTGAAGCAGAAAAAGATATGTTTCTTATTTAAATGAAACCCGATTGGTCAAGATATTTATGCAAGAGAATCCAGGAAGATAAAGCTCGAAATTAAGCTTGGAAGAGACCCTAATCTGCATCTATAAAAGGAGGCTCAAGGCAGAATACTAGGATCGAAAAATCACAAAAGAGTCACACACTTCCAAAGCAAACTCTCAAGTTTTTAGTGAAGTTAATTGTGAGTTCCAGCTTTCCAAAAGCAAGCCCTTGTTCTTTTCTTTCCCTTGTGTTAGATCTAAGTTGTTGAGTCTACAATCTGAGGAGTCAAAAGGGGTAGCAAATTACTTAGCAATTAGATTCAAGGCGTTGTAATTCCTTCTACAATCTGGGGTTGTCAGATTGGTAGGAGAAGACTTGACTTGAGAAGTCAAGGTGGTGTATTCCTCAAAAGTCTAGGCTTGTTAGACTGTTTGAGAAGACTGACTTGAAGGGTCAGTGGTATTGTTGTAATTCAAGGTTTTGAATTAGTGAAATCCTTCAAAGTGAAGGGACTTGACGTAGCCTCGTTAACGGTGAACCAGTATAAAATTCTGTGTTTTATATTTACTTTATATCCGCTGCTAGCTCTGTTTGATTCATACATCAGGTTTTGTTATAAAACTGCAAAAACAGAAAAAGTATTCAAGTTAGTCAAACACAATTCAACCCCCTTTCTCGTGTTTGCATCTTCAATTGGCATCAGAGCTCGGTCTTAAGGTTGAGCACTTAACAGTGTTTGAGGAAAGGTCCAAGGGGTTCAACATGGCACAATCCAAAGATGATTTGGGAGACAATATCAACAGACCACCACTGTTTGATGGAGAAAGGTTTGAGTATTGGCATTAGAGCTCGGTCTCAAGGTTGAGCACTTAACAGTGTTTGAGGAACGGTCCAAGGGGTTCAACATGGCAGAATCCGAAGATGATTTGGGAGGCAACATCAACAGACCACCACTGTTTGATGGAGAAAGGCTTGAGTATTGGAAGGACAGAATGAGAAGTTTCTTCATTTCTCAAGATCCTGAGTTATGGAAGCTGGTAGTCAAAGGATACACTGCACCTACTATTCCAGGAGATCCAACTAAAGAACTGGACATGGAATATATGAAACCATACCAGAACAAATTATTCAAACTACATCACAAGTCCAGAACCATCATGATCAATGCCATCACATTCAAGGAATTTGACAGATGCACAGATAAAGAAACAACAAAGAGCATATTCGACCTATGAAGGAAGCCAGCAGGTTCAAGAAGCAAAGGCTAACATACTGGTCAAACAGTATGAGATGTTCAAGATGGAAGATGATGAAGACATTGATGGAATGTTCTGTAGATTCCAGACTCTGATATCTGGACTGAAGGTCTTGAAGAAAAGCTACACAACAACAGATCATGTCAAGAAGATTCTAAGAAGCTTAGCAACCAAGCGGAGACCAATGGTTACTGCAGTTCAAAAAGCCAAAGATCTGAATAACTTAAGACTTGAAGATCTGATCAGCTCACTCAAGTCTCATGAAATAGAACTGGAAGCAGATGAACCAAAGTAGAAGAAGAATCTGGCCCTGAAGTCGAAACAGAAGAAAGCTGCAATTGCAACACCATAATCAGAGGATAGCGACAGTGACTATGATGATATGGCTTACTTAACCAAACAGATGGTTAAGATCTGGGAAAACAGGAAGAGGAGAAGCTTCAAGAAGAATTATAACAACAAAGGAAAGGAAGAATCTGACAAGAAGAGTATTGTTTGTTATGGATGCAATGAACCTGGATATATCAAGTCAGAATGTCCAAATCTGGAAAAAGGCAAACAACACAAGAAGAGTTCCAGATTCAGAAAGAAGGGTCTGATGGCAGCCTGGGATGCATCAGAACCAGAGGAAGAATTTTTTGATGAAGAAAAGGCAGAAACAGCAAAGATGGCACACATTAGGTCTGCCTCTGGACTTCATAAAGGCACGATTTCAGGAAGGAAAGCAGGAAGAAGGAAGAATGATCGAAGCAGTCTTTCAAGCAAGTCTGGAAGCACATCAAAGGAAGCAATTCTGGCTCTGATGGCTCATACCAACTCAAGTTTTGGATACAGCTCAGGCTCTGGAACAGAATTAGAAGATGAAGACAGTGAGGTATTTTCTAATCTCACTAGATCTGAATTAATTGAGGCTTTAAAAGATTTTTTAAATGCAAACAATAAGATGTCTTTAAAACTGAAAACTCTTAGGGAAGATAAGAAAAATATGACCAAAGAAGTCCAAGTTTTAAACAATTAAAATTCTGAGTATGCAACTGAAAACAAGGATTTTAAAACTGAAGTTGCAAGACTCAAATCTGAAAACCAAACTCTCAAAAGTAATATTTGTTCCACCTCCAAAACTGTTTGTGAATCGGATATGCATGAGCAATTTTTTCAAAACTTTATTTCTAATGGAATGGAAAGAAGTAAATATGCATATATTATTTATGGAAATAGTAACAGTGGAAGAGAGGTCTTGGTTTTACAGAAACGATTGCTGAAAGTAAAGCTATTCATTATGATGTTTTATGCATTGTTTGTGCTAAGAAAGGTCATCTGAACTATCTTGTCCAATGGTAAAATCTAAACAAGATCAGAGAGCTGTTAAGACTAACAAACCTGGACCCAATCAGTTTTGGGTACCAAAAGATCAAATTGTCTATGTTGCAGATATTCTGAGCAACCAGAAGGAGACACCAACAATGTTGCCTGGACAATGGAAGTTGGCAATGCACAAGCAGAAGAAGGTTTATGTTTCTGCTACAACCAGACAAAGGCAATTTGAGTCTGATGGAAGAAGGTCTGGTCAACGCAACCAGAATCAGAATCAGAACCATAATTGGAATCAGAATCAAAACTGGAACCAGAATCAGAACAGGAACTGGAACCAGAATTAGAACTGGAACCAGTATCAGAAGCACAGAAACTGGAACCAGAACCAGAACTGGAACCAGTATCAGAAGCACAGAAACTGGAACCAGAACCAATACTGGAACCAGAATCAGTATTAGAACCAGAACAGAAATTACCAGAATCACCAGATTCATCAGAACCACCAGATTCACCCAAATCACCAGAATCATCAAGCTTATCAGAATCACAGGATTCACCAAAATTACCAGAACTAAAACATGTTCCAGAATCATCAGAGGAACATGGTTTATCGACCAAAGCAGAATCAAGGAAACTGTTGGTAACACTTCTTCTTCCCTTTCTATTAAAAATGTTATGTTAGTTAAGGAGCTAAATCATAATCTTCTGAGCATAAGTCTATTGAGTGATTGCAATTATGATGTTATCTTTAATCAAAAAACTTGCAAAGCTGTTAGTCAACTTGATGGGTCTGTTTTATTTACTGGCACTAGGAAGGACAATGTTTATAAAATTGATCTGTTTAGTCTGGCTAAGCAACAGGTTAAATGCCTATTATCTGTAAGTGAGCATAATCTGATTTGGCACAAGAGGCTAGGGCATGCAAACCCTAGACTTATATCCGAGTTAAGCAAACTCCAGTTGGTAAGAGGGCTTCCCAAGGTAAGTTCCAAAACTGAGATTCTGTGTGAAGCATGTCAAAGAGGTAAACAAACTAAAAGCACTTTTAAAACTAAAAAATGTGTTTCTACCTCTCAACCACTTGAACTGCTTCACTTAGATTTGTTTGGTCCTGTTCAAACAACTTCCCTCAGTGGTAAGAAATATGGTTTTGTGATTGTTGATGATTACTCAAGGTGGACTTGGGTAAATTTTTTAAAGAACAAAGATGAATCTCACAAAGTGTTTATTAAGGTGGACTTTTTGTAAGCAAGTTATGAATGAACAGGGTATTAAGATCATAACCATCAGAAGTGATCATGGAGGTGAATTTGAGAACAAGTATTTTGAAGAATTATGTGATGAGAATGAGATCTCTCACAACTTCTCATCCCCAAGAACACCTCAACAGAATGGAGTGGTAGAAAGGAAGAATAGATCATTGCAGGAGATGGCCAGAACCATGCTGAATGATATGAAGGTTGCCACCTACCTTTGGACAGAAGCTATCAACACAACTTGCTACATTCATAATAGAGTCTACATCAGGTCCATCTTAAATAAAACTCCCTATGAACTGTGGAAAGGTAAGAAGCCTAATATTTCCTACTTCAAGCAATTTGGTTGTACTTGTTTTATGTTAAACATTAAAGATAACTTAGCTATGTTTGACTCTAGATCTCAAAAGTGTACCTTTATTGGTTACTTTGAGAGATCGAAAGCTTATAGAGTGTTTAACAAAGAAACTAACACTGTGGAAGAATTAATCCACATTAAGTTTGATGATAAACAGTTGGACTCTAAAAAGTCAAAGCAAGATGAGGAAATTACAGGTGAACCAGAGGAACAGCAACCATAAGCTGGACCAGCAGCAGAATCTAAGAAAGATCAAGATGAAGAACAACATGCTGACTCTAAAGACAAGTCAGAGGGAAAGAATGGATGGAAGTACAAGTCTTCACATCCAGAAACTCTCATTATTGGCAGTGCAGCAGAACCTTTAAAGACCAGATCATCAAGTAGAGAAACCAGTCTGTTTGGTTTACTCTCAACAATTGAACCAAGCAATGTTGATGAGGCTTTGGCAGAAGAAGGTTGGATACTTGCAATGCAAGAAGAGCTAAATGAATTCCAAAGGAATGATGTTTGGGATCTAGTATCCAGACCAAATAAAAACATTATTGGAACCAAGTGGGTGTTCAAGAATAAACTCAATGAAAAAGGTGAAGTGGTAAGGAACAAAGCCAGACTTGTAGCTCAAGGATACAGCCAACAAGAAGGTATAGATTACACTGAGACTTTTGCTCTAGTGGCCAGGTTAGAAGCAATTAGAATTCTTTTATCATTTGCTGCTAATCATGATATAAAGCTGTATCAAATGGATGTTAAAAGTGCATTCTTAAATGGCTATATAAGTGAGGAAGTCTATGTCAAACCGCCCCCTGGATTTGAAAATTCTGATTTTCCAAACCATGTTTTTAAACTTAAAAAATCTTTATATGGTTTAAAACAAGCACCAAGGGCATAGTATGACAGACTTAGTAACTTTCTGCTTAAGAATGAATTTGATAGAGGCCAGATTGATAATACTTTATTTAGGAAATCCATTAAAAATGATATTTTAATTATTCAAGTTTATGTTGATCATATCATCTTTGGATCTACTAATGGCACTTTGTGCAAGGAGTTTTCTGACCTAATGCAGAAAGAGTTTCAAACGAGCATGATGGGAGAACTCAAGTTCTTCATGGGAATTCAGATTCACCAAGGTAAATTAGGTATACTCATTCACCAATCTAAATATACTAAAGAACTTCTTAAAAATTTTAAAATGAGTGAATGTAAGCTTATGGCCACCCCCATGCACCCAACCTGCTCACTTGAGAAAGATGAAACCAGCCAAAAGGTAGACCAGAAAACATACAGAGGTATGATTGGATCCCTTGTTTATTTAACTGCTTCTTGACCTGACATCTTGTTTAGTGTTTGTGTCTGTGCCCATTTTCAAGCTAACCCTAGGGAATCTCATTTAACTGTTGTCAAACGAATTCTGAGATACCTTAAAGGAACCACCAACCTTACCCTGTTATACAAGAAAACCCCCACCTACAAACTCAGAAGTTTTTGTGATTCCGACTATGCTAGAGATAAGCTGGAAAGGAAAAGTACAAGCGGCAACTGCACCTTCTTAGGTGATAATTTGATCTCTTGGTCATGCAAAAGACAAAGCACCATTGCTATGTCAACAGCCGAAGCTGAGTATATATCAGCAGCAGGATGCGGCTCATAGTTAATCTAGATGAAACACCAACTTGAAGATTACAACATCTTTGAAACCAATATCCCTTTGTTCTGTGATAACACTTCAGCCATAAACCTAACCAAGAACTCGATCTTACACTCTAGAGCCAAACACATTGAAATAAAACACCATTTCATTAGGGACCATGTTCAAAAAGGGACTTTAAGCATCCAGTTTGTGGACACTGATCATCAATGGGCTGACATCTTCACCAAAGCATTACATGAAGACATGTTCGAGTTCATTAAGAAACATCTCAACATTGTCTTCATATCTGACTAGCTCAAGTAGTCTTCTTAGGAGTTTTTAATTTTCTTGTAATTTTAATTTTATGTCTTTTATTTTCTGTTTTTAAATTTCTGTACTTTGTAAAGAAAAAAAACAAAAATACAAAAATAGTAGGACCTCTTTTTGGCTGATAACAAAAAGGGGGAGAGAGAGGAAAAGGAGAGATAAAATGAAAGGAGGAGTGAAAAGGAAATAGTTGAAAAGAGAAGGAGTTGAAAAGGAGAAGAAATAGGGAGAGAGAAAAATAAAGAGAGAAAAACAAAGAGATGAAAAGAGAAGGAGTTGAAAAGGAGAAGAAACAGGGAGAGAGAAAAATAAAGAGAAACAGAAGGAGTTGAAAAGGAGAGGAGAAGAGAAGAAAATAAAGAGTGATTCAAGAAGGAGTTGAAAAGGAGAAGAAAAAGTCAGTATCAGACTTAGAGGGAGAGATTGGTTTGAGGGGGACTATTTCAAGTACTTCGAGTTACAAGCTAGCAAAATAAGTTAAGGTTTTGTCATCATCAAAAAGGGGGAGATTTTTGGAACCAAGTTGGTTCTAAGTACTTAGGATTTTGATGTTTACAGAAGCACTCCATGTAATATTATTTTGTACATTGAATTACTATATTAAAATGTCACCAGAAGATTAAGTTATCAGAGGATACACCTCCAGAAGTCACCAGATAATGCATCCTGAAATTACCAGAGGATACACCAAGATGTCAAATCACCACCAGAGGATATCTTTACTGGCCCAGATCAGAAGGAAGCAAAGTCCAGAACAAGATATTTAATCCGTATTTGACCCAGACCAGAAGATAACATGGTTTAGAGTATGAAACTCAGTCAAGATCAGAAGAAATGATGTCCAGATTTAATCCAGACCTGATCTAGATCAAGAGGTAAATGTCCAGAATTAAATATCCTTTGTCCAGATTTAATTTCAGTTCAATCCAGACCCAGTTCAGAATTGGTCTAGATCAGAAGGAAAAGGTTCAGATCAATGGTCAAGATTTAAGTATATGACCTAGTGTTGGCCGAGATCAGAAGATCAGACCATGGCCCAGTGTGGCCGAAATCAGAAGGTCAGAACGTGTGGTCAAACATTGGCCAAGATCAGAGGATCACATCAGATCTGTTTGCAAGTCCAGGTTGGCCGAGATCATAAGATCAGAAGATCAAAAAGTGTGGTCCATGGTTGGCCGAAATCAGAGGATCACAACAGATCACTTAGTATGGTCCAGATGTGGACGAGAACAGAAGATCATGATGATAATCGGTGCAGATTTGATTAAATTTGATCAAAGTATTAAAAAGGATTTGATACAAAAATAAATTGAAGTCTTGCGGAATTCAAAAGCTATTGACTGCAAGAAAGATTTGTTCCAGAATTAATTAAAGTCAAAATAAGTCAAAGTTATTTTTGAAAGGTAATCTGAAGTAGAAAAAGATATGTTTCTTATTTAAATGAAACCCGATTGGTCAAGATATTTTTGCAAGAGAATCCAGCAAGATACAGCTCGAAATTAATCTTGGAAGAGACCCTAATCTGCATCTATAAAAGGAGGCTCAAGGTAGAATACTTAGCATCGAAAAATCACAAAAGAGTCATACACTTCCAAAGCAAACACTCAAGTTTTCAGTGAGGTTAATTGTTAGTTCCAGCTTTGCAGAAGCAAGCACTCGTGTTTTTCTTTCCCTTGTGTTAGATCTAAGTGGTTGAAGTAGAGTCTACAATCTGAGGGAGTCAGAAGGGGTAGCAGATTACTTAGCAATTAGATTCAAGGCGTTGTAATGCCTTCTACAATCTGGGGTAGTCATATTGGTAGGAGAAGACTTGACTTGAGAAGTCAAGGTGCTGTATTCCTCAAAAGTCTAGGATTGTTAGACTGTTTGAGAAGACTGACTTGGAGGGTCAGTGGTATTGTTGTAATTCAAGGTTTTGAATTAGTGAAATCCTTCAAAGTGAAGGGACTGGATGTAGCCTCGTTAACGGTGAACCAATATAAAATTCTGTGTTTTATATTTATTTTATATCCGCTGCTAACTCTGTTTGATTCATACATCAAGTTTTGTTATAAAACTGCAAAAACAGAAAAGTATTCACGTTAGTCAAACACAATTCAACCTCTCTTCTCGTGTTTGCACCTTTAGTTTCCCTATTAAACACTCTATAGGCCTTGGATCTTTCAGAGTAACCAATGAAGGTACACTTTTGAGATCGTGAATCAAATTTTCCAATATTATCTTTAGTGTTCAACATATAACAAGTCCAGCCAAATTGTTTAAAATAAAAGATGTTAGGCTTTTTACCTTTCTACAGTTCATATGGCGTTTTATTCAATATGGATCTAATATAGACTCTATTTTGAATATAACATGCGGTATTAATTGCTTTTGCCCAAAAGTGTTTTGCAACATTCATATCATTTAGCATTGTTCTGGCCATTTCTTGGAGTGTTCTATTTTTTCTTTTTACAACTCCATTTTGTTGGGGTGTTCTAGGAGAAGAAAAGTTGTGAGAGATTCCATTCTCATCACAAAAAATTTCAAAGAATTTGTTCTCAAATTATCCTCCATGATCACTTCTAATTGTTATAGTTTTAAGACCTTTTTCATTCGTTATTTGTTTGCAAAATGTGATAAACACTTTTTAGGATTCATCCTTACTTCTTAAAATTTTTACCCATGTCCACCTAGTGTAATCATCTACAATAACAAACCCATATTTCTTTCTACTTAGAGATGCTATTTTTACTAGCCCAAATATATCTATGGGTAATAGCTCAAGGGGCTTTGAGGTAGAGATTGAGTTTTTAGAGTTGAAATAATTTTTTGTTTGTTTTCCCATTTGAAAAGCTTTACAAATAATTTCAGTTTTGTAGCTGAGCTTAAGTAGACCTCTCACCCGTTGAAGTTTATTTAGTTTTGAAACTAATCTAAAGTTAGCATGACCTAATCTTTTATGCCAAATTAATTTCTCTTCATTTACTGACACTAGACACTTAACTTTTGGTTTCTCTAAACTAAACAGATTTATCTTGTAAATATTGTTTTGCCTATGACCTGTGAAGAGTACTGATCCATCCTTCTGACTAATAGCATTGCATGTTTTTTGGTTAAGTATAATATCATAATTACTATCACTTAATTGACTAATACTTAATAAATTATGTCTAAGACCTTTAACTAGTAGTACATCTTTAATAGAGGATGAAGTACCATTACCAACCGTGCCTCAACCAATGATTTGGCCTTTTTGCTTTCCTCCAAAAACCATTGTCCCTCCTTTGCTCAAAGTTAGTTCTTAGAACATAGACTTTTCTCCTGTCATATGTCACAAGCATCCACTGTCCAGGTACCATGACTAGTATTGCAACTTGATTGCTGAGAGCACCTGCAACAAAGATAATTTTGTTTTTAGGTACCCAAATCTGGTTGGGTCTAGGTTTGTTAGTCTTGAAAGGTTTCTTGTCTCTCCTTGATTTTCTCATGGGACAAGACAATGTTGAGTGATCTTTCTTGGCACAAACAACACACAAAATATTATAGGGAATATGTTCAGTTACAGTTACATATTCATCAAATCCTAAGCCTCTTTTACCATTTTTACTAACTCCATAGATCATAGAAGCATATTTGTTTCTTTCCATACCATTAGCAATAAATTCTTATAATACTTGTTCATGCATATCAAAATTACATATAGTATTTTCACTTTTTAGAGTTAGGTTTTCAGCCTTAAGTTCAGTAATATTAGTTTTTAAATTTGCAATCTTCATTTTAAATTCAGTAACATCAAATTTCAGAGTTGCATTTTTTGTTTTACATTCTGCATTTTGATTCTTTAAAATAGTAACTTCTTTGGTTAGAGTTTTATTTTCTTCCTTAAGTGTTTTCAGTTTTATAGACAGTTTTTTATTGATATTTAAAATATCATTCATTGCAGTAGTTAAATCAGATCAAGTAAGTTCAGAAAATACCTCTTTTTCATCTTCTAATGATTCACTTCCAGAATTAGATTCTATATCGGATCCAGAGGTAGAGCTTGAGTGAGCCATCAGAGCCAGTTCTGTTTCTAATTCACTTCCAGAACTAGAGTCTGGGTTGGATCCAGAGGCATAATTGACGTGGGCCATCATTGCTAATTCATCTTCTTCTTCATCAGAAGATTCATCAGAATCATCCCATGTTGCCATCAGATTTTTCTTTTTGGGTCTGGTGTTTTCCTTTCTCTAGGTTTGTGCATTCTGACTTAATGTGCCCAGGTTCATTGCATCCATAGCAGATGATACTCTTCTTGTCCTTTTCATCCTTTCCTCTGTTGGAATGCTTGGAATACCTCTGGGGAAACTTCTTCCTTCTGTTTTGCCATATCTTCAGAACCTTTTTGGTTAGGAAGGCAATGTCTTCTTCTTCTGGTTTCTGATTTTGGTCCTCAAAATCACTATCTTATGATTCTGCTTCTGCTTTTATAACTTTCTTCTGTTTGGATTTTAAGGCTAGGGTTTTGTTCTTCTTCTTGGGCTCATCTTCTTCCAGCTCTATTTCATGTGACTTGAGGGAGCTGATTAATTATTCCAGCTTCAGAGTGTTCAAGTCTTTTGCTTCCTGAATGGTAGTGACCTTTGGTCTCCACTTGGTTGGAAGACGTCTAAGAATTTTCTTCACGTGGTCAGCAGTGGTATAGCTCTTCCTGAGTACTCTTAATCCTGAAACCATAGTCTGAAATCTGGAAAACATTGCTTCAATGTCTTCATCTTCTTCCATCTTGAACAGCTCGTACTTCTTGACTAGAATGTTGGCCTTTGCTTCTTGGACTTGCTTACTGCCTTCATAAGTCAGAGTCACACTATCATAGATGCTCTTTGCTTTTTCTTTGTTAGTGCACTTGTCGAACTCCTTGAATGTGATTACATTTATCATGAACGTTCTGGATTTGTGATGCATCTTGAATGTCTTTCTGATCAACATCCATATCTTTTCTGGGAATTTCAACACCATCAGCATCTTCTAGAGAAGTATAGCCATCTTCCACCAAGTCCCAAAGTTCTAAATCTTGTGGAAAAAAAAACTCCTCAGCCTGTCCTTCCAGTACTCGAACCGTTCCCCATCAAACAAAGGTGGTCTGTTGATGTTTCCTCCAACAACTTCTTCATTGAATCTAGACATATTGAACCCTTGGATCTTTCCTCAAACATTGTAAAGTGCTCAGCCTTGAGACCGAGTTATGATGCTAATTGAAGATGCAAACACGAGAAGGGGGGTTGAATTGTGTTTGTCAAACTTGAATTCTTTTGTTGTTTTGTTGAGTGTTGATGCGAATTATTTGATGAATAAATAATCAGACTTAGCAGCAGATAATAACAACATAAGAACACATCGATTTATCTTGGTTCACCATTAACTTGGCTACATTCAGTCCCTTCACTCAGAAGGCTTTAATCCACTAATTCAAAACACTTTGAATTACAACACCTGACCCTCCAAGTCAGTCTTCCCAAATAGTCTAAAAACCCCATACTTTTGAGGAACCAATATGACAACCCCAGATTGAAAAAGGAATCTACACCTCTAACGGGTTTGATTACAAGGGTTTGGAACTCTACAAAGTTGCTATTGGAAAACTGATTGTTGCATATGACTTTCACACTCTTTTGTTGCTTCTGGAAAGCTGATTGCAGCACTAAATTTTACTCTCGAAAAATCACTTAGAGAATATTTCTTTTACACTCAAGTGTTTCTCTCTTTTGAACTCTCGGATGACTTTGAATTGAAGCTTGAGTTCTTGTGTTTTTCAATGTCTAATGCTGCTACCTGAAGCCGCCTCTTATAACTGCAATTACGGTTTTGTCCAAGCTTAAATTCGAGATAAATCTTGCTCAAATTTCCTTTGAAAATTCTGTTGGCTGATCCTGTTTCTCTTAATTTCAAAACGTATCTCTTAGCTTCAGATTACATTTGAAAATTTTGTTGACCAATCATGTTTCTCTTAATTTCAGTCCGTATCTTTTAGCATCTGATTTCATTTGAATTTCCTTCAAGTCTTCAGTGATTTTTGAATCAAATCCCCTTAATACTTTGATCAAATTTCTATCAAAATTCAATCAAGTCTTCTTCGAATTTTAAATCAAGTCTTCACTGATCTGCATTATGATTTAAATTATGGACCATATGATCTGCTGATCTAGACCAAGTCTTGACCATGTGATATGATCTGTACCATTCTGTCTCATGATCTGGATTGTGTGATCTTCTGATCTGGACCATTGATCTTCTGATCTGGACCAAGTCTGGATCAAGTCTTCTGTTATGGACCATGCTATCTTCTGGTTTGGACCAAGTCTGGACCAAATCTTCTGTTATCGACCATGCTATCTTCTAGTTTGGACCAAGTCTGACTTATGTTTCCTTCTGGTATGGACCAAGTTTCCTTCTGGAAAATGTTTCCTTCTGATCTGGGTCAAGAATAATATCCTCTGATGATTTCATTGTTTCTTCCCTCTGATGATATCCTCTAATGTTTGCCTTTGATGACACCCTCTAATTCTTGCTTCTGATGGGATCTTCTGGTATCCTCTGGAGGTATCCTCTGATGACATCCTCTGGATGTGACCTCTAGTGATTTCTTCTAGCTGTATCTTCTGGTGGCATCTTCTGAAGGTATCTTCAGCTGACGTCATCCTCTAATGACATCCTCTGGTGACGTCATCCTCTGGTGTATCCTTTGATTTTTCATACTTCTTCTAAGTCAAAATATAATTTTCATAAAATACTTTTGTTAACATCAAAACTTTAATTGAAAGAACCAACTTGGTTCACACAAGTAGTCCTGTTTTTAAATTTATACACTATTGAAAATGTGAAATGTCATGAATGCACTTGATGAATGAACATTTTCCTTCATTTTCATATTTTTTTTCAATTATTTCAATCAATTTTTTTACAATTTTTTTTATTTCTTTCACCTCTTTACAAACATGGTCCTTGGATTCATGGATGAAATATGTGTACCACTTTGAATAAATAGTGGTTATTGTCCTTTTGATCTTTAAAGAGATTTTTGTTACATCTTTGACTTGATCTCCAATTGCCACTTCCTTATGTGTAAAGACATCATGATAGTTTTGGCCTCTCACATATTTTGTGCCCCAACATATGATTATCATAAGAAAATGCATTTTGACAAAAAGATTTATAACACAAGAAATTAGTGAAACAAGGTTTAGAATATGATATTTAGTGAGAAAATCTATGGTACAGCCTAGTGGTTCTTCATTTAGTGATAAGTCTTCTCGATCCATATTGTGTGGATCAGAACCACACTTGAATGTATTTTTCTTTTATGGTATTGGGGCTAATATAGTTGGGAGTCCACTTGTCATGCTAGTTCTTTTAGATATGTAAAATCTTCTTGAGCGCTAATTCTTTCTTTTGAAGCTCTGAAGTTCATATGTTCTTCTTTTAAGATATTTTGAAATAATTGTCCTTGACATGAGGCAATTAGGATTTTTGTTGAATTGAATCCACTCTGTCAAAACAAATCATTACTATTGATAAGGGGATTTTTATTTGAGTGGGTCGCACTGTCTTTATTCTATACAATAAGGAACAAAGGGGTGCCCTAGTTATAGTCTGATACTCGGAATGTATTCCATAGTACGAGGTAATATTTGGTACGATAACTTTCCATCTAGCTTTTCTTATACATTTGATAATAAGCAAGATAGTCATGACGTTCATTCCTGTGAGTGACTATTCTTTATCGTGATTTACTTTGAACATTGAAGATTAAGTAGCTAGAACGTCAGCTAGTTGATTATATTATTAAGGGACATAATGGAAAATGACTTCAAATTTTTTTAGACATTTTCTAATATGTATATATAAATGATCATCTTCTTATCCTAGTTTTTCCATTCCTGATTTCGCTGATTGAGGACTACATTCAACTCTCATGTACTTTCAACATTTTCACTTTTCGATTTATAGACGACTAGAATATCCTTGGTACAAACTTCACATTTCCCCACGTGATTGGTATATTCAAAGCACAATTCGATAACGATAAAGGTAAAACAACTTTTCTAAGGGATTAACGTGGCGTTAATTTCATGCCCCAACATATCGAGGCCCATCCAGATAATGGACTTTATTTTTATCGTTCTCACATTCAGTGGAATTAATAGCATGACTGAGATCTTAGCAAACTTATTTATGAACTACTTCCAAATATGCATGGTACATCGTTTCCTAGTTAGAATAAGAGAAAGCCATATAATGTTGGGTAGAAAATGGTTAAATATATGAGGGGTAGAAAAGAAGAGAAAACAAAATGCATTTATTGATATTCATACTATTAAGGAAACAAAAGTGTGTCAATTCTACAATAAAGTATCATAAAAGTTTGGGCACATCAATATACTTCACACAAGATTTGCCATTTTTTTTAGATTGATGGATTTTTCCATGACATCAAAGTAATAAGCGGTAATGATGAAAGTTCAACATAGATGACCTAACTTCTAGAGCTTTACTTATGGTGAAAAGCCAAGAAAGTATGGTCATGACTGAAGTAGCAATATCGATTTACAAGAAAGGTGGGTTTGAATTGTAAATTCGCCCTTTTAAAATTCCTGTTAAAAACTTAAGAAAATAACTCAAGATTGATCTTGGTTGTGAAAACAGAAAACATAGAACGTTCTTGGTTTTCACCAGAAAACAGAGAACGTTCTTGGTTTTCACCAGAAAACAGATAACGTTCTTGGTTAGTTAAAATCAACAGTTCAGTTTATCTATTTAACTTGATAATTAACAGACTGAAAGTAAATAGAGATAAGGGAAGAGATATCACACACAGATATATTCTGGTTCACCCAACCCGGGCTACGTCCAATCCTCACCACGGTGAGATTTTCCACTAAGTGTTTAAAACAAGAACCTTCTTGGTTTTACATCACCTAGCTTAGATCAACCTTGATCTTTGTTACAGACTTTAATCTAATTCCACCCAACCGTTACAGATATATTCTGGTTCACCCAACCCGGGCTACGTCCAATCCTCACCACGGTGAGATTTTCCACTAAGTGTTTAAAACAAGAACCTTCTTGGTTTTACATCACCTAGCTTAGATCAACCTTGATCTTTGTTACAGACTTTAATCTAATTCCACCCAGAAAGAGATTAATCAAATCACCTACCAACCTTGATAGTGATTTCTTACAATCTACCCTAAACTATATTTAACTCTTATAGTTTGAGTTTTAAAATAATGAAGAGATTGTTTTGTTAGAATCTGAGATGTCTCAACTCTTGTTTGAGATTTGATTCTTTACAAAGAATTCAGTATAAATGTATCAGAGTAAAAAGAATTTAATCAAACTGATTCTTGTAAGTGATGAGAGATTTTCAAGTATGTATGTGAGTGATTGATGGTATATCTTGGCACTTGAATGTCTTTGATTTTTGGACAGAATCTGAGTATGCTCAACTGAATCTTTTGTTTGTGATTGAGAAGCTTTCAAGTATGTAGATGTATGTGAATGATGTTTTTCTCTGTACTTGAAGTTGTATTTCTTCTTGAGCTTTGGCCTTCCTTTTATAGGCGTTAGAGCATTTAATGATGGTCAAATAGAGCCGTTGGTAGTGCTCTTGTCAGGCTTGACCAAAGGCAATATTTCTGATTAAATATAATCCAGCTTTTGACTATTTTTAATTTTTGTTTTGACTAGGCTGAAACCTTTGATTCTTGATCAGATTTCCTTTGTTTAATGATCCTTTGTACTTCAAATATATTTGTTAATATCTTTGATTTGATCTGGAGTTTTGATTATGTCAAAATAGCTTGGAGAATGATGATGAACTTCTGTAGAATGTTAATGAAATTCTGGAGATTGATAATCAATATGGAGTCCTAGTATTTGAACTTTCTGGAGATTGATAATCAATCTGGAGGTTCAGCTTTGATCATTCTGGATGTCTTCCTGATCTTTTCTTGGATCTGCTTTGATGTAAACATACTTCAAGATCGTTCAACGTTCTTGGCCGTCAAGCTGGAGAATGATGTTCAGTATGCTGGAGAATGATCGTCTTCAGCTGTTTCATATGTTTTTCCTTGCTCTAAATCTTTTCTCCTTAGATCTTTTAGAGTGTTTCTTTTTCTATCTTTAAAGATTCATATCTCACGATGATGTACTGGAAATCCATTTAAGATAAGCATGATTTTTCCTTGCATAAAAATCAGTTTCAAACAGTCTTGATGAAGTGAACAGCATCCTGGAGAAAGACGTTTGCTGCTGGAGATTGTTTATCAAACTGGAGACTGATGATACACTACTGGAAAATGATGTTAAACATGTTGGAGATTGATAATTGATCATTCTGAAGATAGTTGTTAATCATGCTGGAGAGTGATAATCATTCTGGAGATTGATGATCATTTCTGGAGACTAATGATCATTCCTAGAGACTGATGATCATTCTTGATAGAAGATCATTTTGGAGACTCTTCTGATTATTCTGGACATTCTGATATTCAAGAACAGACTTGGTTCTTCCTCTGAATGTATTCCTCTGAATGTATTTTTTGGAGATATCCTCTGATATCGTTTTCTGGAGGTATCTTCTAATAGTATTCTAGAGGTATCCTCTGATAGTATTCTGGAGGTATCCTCTGATATCGTCTTCTGGAGGTATCCTCTGGTAGTATTCTGGAGGTATCCTCTGATAGTATTCTGGAGGTATCCTCTGATATCGTCTTCTGGAGGTATCCTCTTCTTGAGGTATCCTCTGGTATCCTCTTCTTGAGGTATCCTCTGGTGATGTCATCCTCTGGTGACGTCATCATCTTCTGATGATGTCATCATCTAGTAATGACTTCATCCTCTGGTGACAGCTTCTGGTATCCTCTAGAGGCATCTTCTGGTATCCTCTGAAGGTATCTTCTGGTGATGTTTTCGGGTAACATCTTCTGTTTTTCCAGATTGTTTCAAAAGTGTTCTTTATGCTGATTTCTTGGCTTTCCTTGAATCATTAACATGATGTTAATTCTGGACATTCTGGAGACTATTCAGTCTTGCTTTTGCAGCTTGACTCATGGCCTTTTTCTTTGTGATTCGAATGGCTTCTTTTGATTGTAATTGATCACATTTGTGCATTTTGATGAAGTGAATAGTTTCTTGCTTTGTTCACTTATGAATTCATGTTCCTTAAACAAAACTTAAGTGAAATCATTAGTAGACCACCATTCATAAAACTTAATCATTTAATTTAAAAGGTTTGTTGTCATTAAAACATATATCAAAAAGGCTTTTTCCTCAACAATGACCTGGAATTAGGGGGTGCATGATGAAGATGATACTCATTAGTATCAGATTCAAATCTTGTGGACAAGTGACTTGAGGTAGAGTATAACCAAAATAGACTAAAAGGTGAAAATTGTCAGACTTATGAAATCAAGGGGTAAACATGAGTTCTTTGTGATATATTTTTTTTATGAAGGATTCCCATGATTCTAGGTATCAAAGGTTTGTAAGATTTCCAAGCTTTTAGATATAAGGTATTTCAATTGGTTTAAATCAACTTTGTATGCTGCAATTCATCCATGATTTTAGTTCGGGAACATGTCTAGTAAAGGTGGCATGATACTCTATTTTTTGCTTTCTTTTTTTCTTTTTGATTTTTTTTTTTTTTGATTTTTTTCATGAAGGAAAATGTTATGAGAATGTAAAAAAAGCGAATGAAATGATTATGTAAATTTTTTTTTCTACCTCCAAATATGCAATGATTTTAAAAAAAAAATAAGAAAAGAAAAACATGTCGTAAAATGAAATAAAAAGGATGTAATATACATGATTATGCGATGCAATATGATATAGAGGTAGGTAGTTTTTTTTCCTCAAATATGCATGTGACCTACATGGTTATTTTTTTATTTGATTGCTCTATAGTCGTTAACGTGAACCTTCACCATGTGACTCTATACTTCTAAATCGGTTCCTAGAGCACGCAACTCAATTCTAAAATATTAAACCAATTAATAGGTAAACTATTAAAATGGAAATATTCTAGAAAATGTAACATCTATGTGAGACTTTCATGACAACCAAACAAGATGTACATCCAGAAGATTATCATTACATAGTCTCTAACTTATCTTAGGTTGCACTCAACCCGGGTATAGAGTCCACTCATAAGTGTGTGAATCGCGTGTTAGTGTAGTGATAAGAGAAATAAATAAAATAAAACAATTACCACAATTAGAACAAATTACCATAAATGAATGTGAATGATCGAAAATAAATAAAATCACAACAATTATATTCACAATAGATATATAATAAAATAATTAAAAAAAATAAAAACAAGAGGGATAATATAAACAAAAAAAAATAATTATATAGAATTAATTAGGTTGGGCTTGACTCTCAAAAAGTCCTCAGTGGAGTCGCCAGTTGTCGAGTCTGCTTTGTCTCCGAAAAAGGAGTCGCCACCAATTTTATTTTTTTAAAAGGAAAAATTAGATAAAACCTAAAATAAAGTTCTTTAACAAAAAAAAAGGATTCGGAGTTGATTACGAATAGGGAACTAATATTACCCTACATCATCCGTTAAAACGGTTACCCTATAATTAATTATACACAAATTATTTATTTTATCCCCTAAGAGATTAAAAAAAGGAAAATAAATTATTTACATTAACAAAAGAAGGAAAAATATATTTTTATTAATTTGGTTTGACAAGGGAAAGACCTTCCTCCTACGTATCTCCAAGTGCAATAGGGAAATCAAAACACGTAGTTCTTGGATAGAAAATATTTATGTGTTATTCGATTTTATTATTACTCTATTTTAACTATTGTTTTATTATAATTATTATTATATACGCATCCAAAAGAAAAAATGTAATAATAATAATAATAAATAATAATAATAATAACGAAAAAAAAGGTGAGATGTATGTTTAGTTTTAAAGTAAAGAAAAGTTTATTTATTGTTAGAAAACAACAGTATCGCGGTGGTATATGAACAAAACAGATGGATGCGATGGTGAAGCAATCTGTTAAAGGATTTGCTTATGCGTTGTCGGATCTGTTGCGGGACAAAGGCCACAGACAGTTCGGGGTGAGTGATGCGGCGCGGCAAGCGAGGATGAATTGCATCTGGCGGCACAACTATTAATTCTAATCCAAAAGAAAAGAAAGAAAAAAAAACTATTTATTCGTTGTTATGGTTTATAAACATCAATTATTTATATTTTTGTTTTTAGTATTTGTGTTGCAAAAATAATTTTAGGAAGAGACAACTTAAGAAAAATTAAAGCTTAACATATGAGTTTACTTTTTGCATTAAAAAAAAAAAAACTAAACTACATTTTCTTTTAAAGGATGTGTTGGAACATAATGTGTGAATTTAAAAATTGTTGAAGTTCCACATTGGAAAATTCTCATTTTGAATAGTTTTAATCACTATATAAATATTCTCAAAATTTTGTTGAAGTCCCATATTGGTTAGAAAACATATGTGGATTTGCTTCCATCACTATATAAAAAGTGTCTATTTATTGTGAAAAGCACACCAAAGTTAGAGGCATTTCCAAACTTTTTCTTTTCACCCTCTTATATTCTGCTCGATTGTTATCGAGCCACTTCTCCCCTTTCTTTCTGTCCCTTCAATATTTTAGAGCGGTATTGTACCGTAGTCCCTTCAATATTTTAAAGTAGTTGTTATACCGTAGTCCCTTCAATATTTTAGAACGGTATTGTACCGTAGTCCCTTCGATATCTTAGAGCGGTTGTTATGCCGTAGTTCCGTCAAGTTTTGAGTGGTCCTAATACCACTATTCTTTTAGAGCGGTTTTATACCGTTGTCCCATCGACTTTTGAGTGGTCACAATACCACGATCCTTTTAAAGTGTTTTTATGCCGCATGCTGCAGTCCTTTAGAGTGTAGTCATTTTGAGTAATGTGTGGTTATAGTACCATATTGCGATGCCTTAATCGCCTTATTCAGAGTGAATTTAACCGTCATATTGAGAGTGGCTTAAACAGCTATATTGAGGGTGTAATTCTAGAACGGTTTTTCTACGGTGCAGTGGAACTCCGATACAGTGAATCTGGGCTGTTTTATCCTGGGGACGTCGTGGTTGATAGTCTGCCTTGCACAATTTGGGCAGTGCCGCGAAACGTCTTAAAGAGAGCGACCTAGTCCGCGACTCAACCCAATAATATCTTCGGTGACCCAAATTGTGATTTTTAAATAGTTTTTTCAAACTCAGAAACAACATGATGCGATACAAAGAATAATAAGACGAAAATTAGAGAATAATAAGAAAGCGATACCTTACTACTAAATTGGTTTTGCTTGACTATTTACCAAGTTCAAATTCTCCACTCCTCTTTTACCTATTATTCTCTCTTCTTTTTTTTACTCACAATAGTGCTACATAATGCTCTCGATTCTCTACTTGGTGTCGATTATTTATAGACTTTCTGGGTGTAGGTTACAAAAGATAAATGTGAATTGATTACCAATTACTATTCATCAATTTGTTTTCGGTTTTCATTCATTCAAATGATCATCATTATGCTGATTTTTATTACTATTTATCAATTTTTTTTGTTTCTTTTCATTCAAATGATCACCATTATGCTGATTTTTATTACCATAAATTCATTTCTTTTTGGTTTCTTTTCCTTCAATTGATCCCATTATATTGATTTTTATTACCATCAGTCCATTTCTTTTCATTTTCTTTTTATTCAATTATGTACCTTATTTTTATTATTTAAAAAAGAGTGAACGCCTAAACAATAATCAGAGGCAAACAAGAACCATAAACACCCATTATTGTCTAAAGTTTATAGTCTAATTATTAATTTTTATTTCTTATATTTTTTTCTTTTATATATATATATTATTTATTTTTATAAAATTTAAAAAGAAAGCGGACAAAATTAGGTGTCAACACACTTGATCACGAGAATATGTGTAACACCCCGAGTTTAAAACACAGCGCGAGTGTTTTTTTTTTTTAAATAATTAATTAAAATGAATTTCCAGATTTAATTCAAAAAGAATTAAAATAAAGTTTTCACTAATTCATTTCATAAGATAATACGTCGTAATATAATTGATGAACGTAATTAAATAATTTCATCAGAAATACCACTAAGTATTTATCTTTGGAAATTAATATTAAACATTAATACATTCCAAAATATCAGTGTCATATCATACCAACAGAAATTATCAGAGTGCATGGTTTAGCGGAAAAGTAGTACAAATATTTCCAAAATAAAACAAATTACATTTCCAGCTCAAATCCTATACATCAAGTCTAACTGATCATGCACTAAAGCTACAGTAGCACGGATTTCCTCCGCATCCTAAACAAGTCTCATCCGATTCCGCCGTTCGCCTCGATGTGACCTCCTCCTCCTCCTCATCATATAGAGAGGGATCAGTCTCCTCTGAAGTCAGATCAATGCACAGTCTCGGTCGCTTCGGCGGTGCTGGAATCTCATAACAATCATCGGAGATCCTAGACGGACCCGGAATTTCAGATGCTACTGGCTTCGGCTCTTCGTCCTTCTCTTCCGCCTCAGAATCACGTACATCCCCACCAATCACCGGGTTAGGAGTCACCACTCCTACGGTGGCCTCCGTCTCAACTCCTCTAGCTGGCTCCTCCGCATCATCAAAAATTTTGTGCGCCTCCAATATCAAACGAGAAGGCACAGGAAAGTCAATCCTCGCATAGCTATGCTCCACGTAGTACACCACTCCATTGATCCTACAGGTCCTCTTCAACCTCCCCGTGTACGTAGCCCTGCTTGAGGTGGGGTCGTAATCCCAAGCAGTAGGCACGGAACGATCAATGAAGTCGAGCGACGTTTCCGTCGTCTCGGGTCCCACGGTGGCATGGGTTTGGGAGGCATCTGAGGGCAAAGCCCAAAGTCCACATATAATAGTAAATGGTCACCGACCGAAATTAACAAATAATCACATAGCATATATCTCACAGCAACAAATATATTCATGGCATAATATATGACAATGATGAAAATTAAGGATGCTCATTTGAATTTTCATGACATATAAGCTTTTTCAAACAGCAACCGTTTCATATGGAAAATATGTAGTAAGTACAGCCAACACTTCAGTAAACACAATAATTAATTAGAAATTCAGATTCTGTAAAGTACTAACACATCAATTTCCAATCATCATCATATAATCCAAATCGTGACCCACCGGTCAATCCCCCAATGCAATATGTATATGCTCATGTATACAATTTCTTGGAATTACCAAGGTGCAGTCGCTCAACAGACCAGCACATTTTAAATATGTATGACTTTAACGGCCCTCAAGACCAGGGTGCAATCGCTCAATAGATCAGCACCAGTGCAGTCGCTCAACAGACCAGCACTCGTGCAGTCGCTCAACAGACCAGCACTTTGACATATACCAAGGTACAATCGCTCAACAGATCAGTACCTAGTGCAGTCGCTCAACAGACCAGCACTCGTGCAATCGCTCAACAGATCAGCACGTGGTTGCGCATTTCAGGGTACAGACGCTCAACAGTCCAGTACCAGTGCAGTCGCTCAACAGACCAGCACCTATATACCAAGGTACAATCGCTCAACAGATCAGTACCTAGTGCAGTCGCTCAACAGACCAGCACTCGTGAAATCGCTCAACAGATCAGCACGTGGTTGCGCATTTCAGGGTACAGACGCTCAACAGTCCAGTACCAGTGCAGTCGCTCAACAGACCAGCACCTATATACCAAGGTACAATCCCTCAACAGATCAGTACCTAGTGCAGTCGCTCAACAGACCAGCACTCGTGCAATCGCTCAACAGATCAGCACGTGGTTGCGCATTACTCTGTGGCCCATCGCGGGTACCACTTGACTATACAATATATGAATATGCAGTGTTTTCTCTTCACTAAAATAGTATGCATTATCAGGAAAATTCAACCTTTCCATCATCTTTCAAAACATCTCAACACAATCAATATTATCATCATCACAATCATGATTAATCAGTCAAGTAATCATTAACACTTTGCATTATCTCAAAATTCCATTCTTACTTATCTTAAGTTTTTCCAATGTTTCCCAAACTCTTAAAATTCATAAAACAGTGTCTAAAACTGAGATTTCTGGAAAATACGAAGCTGTATTCGAATACAGCTTCTTTGTATTCAAATACAGTAGGCAAAAACAGTGCAGAATTACACTCTGTATTCGAATACAGCCCTCTTGTATTCGAATACAGAGGATGTCCCAGTGTAAAAATCAGTATTTTTCCACTACATCAGTAAAGTCTCAAAACTTCATCACCCCCACTTCAAACTATTTCAAAGATTCCATTTTAAATCATTTTAACTCTTCTCAATATTTCCCAACACTTTAAAATTCACATGACAGAGTTTAAAACTTGATTTTCTGGAAAACACGAATCTGTATTCGAATACAGCTTCCTTGTATTCGAATACAGTTTCCTTGTATTCGAATACAGAAGCTAAAAACTGAGTTTCTGGAAAAACCCGAATTTGTATTCGAATACAGATCCCTTGTATTCAAATACAGAAGCTGAAACTAGTGAAAATCTGCATTCTGTATTCGAATACAGCATGCCTGTAGTCGAATACAGATGCGAATACAGTGTTAAAATTTCACTTCTGTATTCGAATACGACATGGTCGTAGTCGAATACAGATGCTAAGTCAGAAGCAAAAATCCTTCCTCTATATTTGAATACAGGGGCTCGTATTCGAATACAAGTTTGAAAACTTAAGTAAAACAGAAGCTTGACAGGTTGTATTCGAATACACACATGTTGTATGCGAATACACCTTCGAAAACCAGTGAAATTTTTCCTGAGACTTCAACACATTTCAAACTGTTTCTTTCAAAAAAAACAACCAAACATCAAAATAGATTCAGCACTTTTCTAGAAAAACACTTTCATCATTTAAAATCCTTTTTCTTTTGAAAACATCAACATCACCAGAATCACTCAAAACAGAAACAGAAGCAGAATCATCAACACCAGAACATCCAGAAACAGAAACAGAATAGTCACCACCAGAATCATCAGAAGCAGAAATAGAATGATCAACACCAGAATCATCAGAAACAGAAACAGAATGATCAACATTAGAATCATCCAGAACCAGAACATGCACCTCAAAAACAACATGCATGGTATTCTCCAGTATGCTTACACAACCAACACAACATGCAAAGCATATTCCAGCTTTCTCACACAAGCAGAACAACAATGTTGTATTTCACATATCATCAAACATCACAGAATGAAATTTTCAGGTTTTAAAACAACATGCACATTGTTTTCTCAACATGCATTTTGATCAACTTCAAAATAACATGCAAGACATTTTTCAGCTTTTCCACAACCAAAACAGACATGTTGTATCAGCAAAACAGCAACATCACAGATTATTTAAAACCTCAACAGAATGCATTTTCTTTCATCTTAAAAATGTCATGCAAAACAATTTCTTTTTCAAAACAGAAACTCAAATATAACCACACCTCAAACATACATTTACAGTCCTAGAATGCAACTATAAAGTGGAATGTGCTCTTACCCTTGTTGCGTTTTCTGCTTCTGCTTTCGTTCCCGTTTGCGCACCAAAAACCGGTGAAACTACCGCTTGCGTTTGCTGCTACGAAACTGGGTTCTCTAGCTCTGTAATGATGTGGGGAACAACTTTTGTACTGGGGGTTTTCTGGTTTGGTGCCTAGGTTTCCAATTAATGGCACTTTTGAGGAACTCCCTCTCTTTTCTTTTGAAAACGTGAACTGGAAGCAGAACAGAATGGGAGGGAAATGGGTACTGTTACATGCAGTATGGGCAGTGAGGGAGGAGGAATGGTGTTCTGATTTCACCATCCTTCTCACTCCTATTTATACGCTTGTGTGGGTGCGACCTCACCCGACACTTGTCTGATTTTCAGCGCTTTACCCGTCTCGTCGCAATTAGCCGCTAATCCCTTAATTAACTGTCCGTTAATTTAATTACTCGTAATTAAATTAATTTATTCTTAATCCAATAATTTTAATTCATCTTCCAAAATAAATATTTATATATATATATATATATATATTTACTCAAAATATACATATATTAAATATTTTACAAATATCCCCAAAATACACTTAAAATTAATTCCATAATTTTAATTAAAATTAAGGGTCTTACAATATGTGTCATAAAGTAATGCTGAAGTCTCAAGAACGTTCTTGGTCTGTGCTCCAGAAGCTGGAGAACGTTCTGGAGCTATATGACAGAAACTGGAGAATGTTCTGGAGCCTGGAGAATGATTGATTCAAATTGATTTTATCACTTTGTCTTGATTCAAATCTTTCTTCTTAGATCTTTTGGAGTACTTCCTTTGCTATTATTAAAGTTGTATATGTCTTGTATATGTACTAGTAATCTATTCGAAATAACCATGATCATTCCTTGCATTAAAAACTGGCTTGAACAGTCTTGATGAAACGAAAAAATGTGTAGAGCGTTCTTGGTTTTTTTCAGAAAATGTCCAGAACATTCTTGGCAGTTCATTTTTAGCTTATTCTTTAAATTGATTTTGCTTAGTACCTATATTGGATTATCACACTCAAAAACACATGTTAAATAACACATAATTTAGAATCATAATTAGAGTCTTTAATTAATCTTTGTTTGTTTTCATCAAAACAATTAATTGAGATTTTGTCTTAACAGATTTAACTCAAAATCGATTCCTATTGCATCTGTTATACCCATTTTAACCCAACTACGTCATAATCCTTTTTTGCATAAAACACTTTAACTTTGGTAATTTAATTAAAATATCAAACGATTTCCGATTTGAATAAACGATAACATTTTGAAAAGCTTAAGATGAAAAATTTATAAATATAATTTTTATCCTGCATAATAGGCATCCAAATAATACCATTTAATAATATAAGGTATATAGGTACAAAAACGGAACAATTTTTTTTTTCCAACTTGTAACTCAAGTTCCTCTATCAATTGTCAATGAAAATTAGTGAAACAAGTGCCTATTTTGAAGGTAATTAAGTTTAATTTCTAATGGGACAAAAATCAGCTAAGAACACTATCTATGAAAAAAGTTATGAATAAAATGCCGAAGGTATACCTATACGGATTCAGAGACAACATTATACTATTTTTATTTCAAACTTTATATTCTCAAGTTCATAGGCTCAACTAAGTAAAATACATTCAAAATTAAGCATAAATCAATTAACTACCAATACTAAATAATTATCATCTCAACCACAACACTCAACAATAACTTTTTATAGTAATTAATACAAACACCTAATACGCATTATTAATAATCAATGATACTAAATTAAATATGGTATTATCTCAATACCCAAAGATGCAAATCATGATCTAAGCACACTTAAGAAATATTTTAAGAGGGTTTTCTAAGTTACCTTAACTTGTAGATGTGGGAGAGTTGTATCTTTTCCTAAGGTTGAACTTTAATCCTATTCATTGATAATAACCCTCACTTGGCTTTCATCTTCAATCTTCATTTTATTTTTTCAAGAGTGAAACCTAATCCTCTTTCTTTCTATCTTCCTCTCCTCATTTGTATTCAATATTGTTGTAAGAAGAATATACTGTAAAGGAATGGTGTGGGTAAGCTTGGAGGTAGACCATGCGATGAAAAGTGGTGTTTTCTCTCTTCTTTTTCTTCTTTTTTTTTCTTTCTTCTTCATTTTCTGTCTTCTTTTATACTATTTTAATGATTTTTTATATAAAATATTCTGCTCATTGATTAATCATTCTTATAAAATAAATTTTGGCCTCATATGTTGTGTATACTTTATTTTTATGCATGATACAAGTTTATCATATTCTTTTGTGCATAAATATTCTTAATTTGTAGAGTTGTAATCTTGCCTATTGTGAATATGATTGTGCTTGTGTGTGTTTTAATTGCATATTTAATTCTTTTGAAATTATTTGCAATTATCACTACACACAAAAAGTTTAGAAAATGTTTTTTTTTAGTATTTGATAGCATTGTGTGTGTATTTCAACGCTATTAAATATACATTGCTTTTAAAAAAAAATAAATAAACAAATGTGTTATCAAAGATCACAAATAATAGTGTCTTTAAGTAAAATTGTTGTCTAATTCAATGTATAACAACACTTTAATTAAAGCGTTTGTCTAATAGCCATTTATAATAGGCTTTTTAAGTTCAAGCAAGTGTTGTCTGATAACCACTTGCAATAGCGCTTTTTAGTTTAAGTGTTGTCTAATAGCTACTTATAATAGCGTTTTTTTAAAATGCAGTGTCAAATGACAACCAATAATAGCGCTTTAATTTTATAAATAATATGAAATAGTACCTTTTAAATATGCTTTTACCTAAATTACGTTATTAATATATTGCAAGCAAACATTCAACCACAAAAGCACACTGTCATATATATTTTTTTCTTGAGCATTTTGTTGAAGTACACAAATCAAAGATCATATTTGCATAATTTTAAGATCTTGCTTTTATATAAATATGAAAAATAATGATATATCTAAAAACTAAATTACATAGGTAAGTTTGCAAGCTAATTTGATAATTGGTGTCTAACTAATACAAATTCAAAATTACATAATGCTCTTGTATCTTTAAAGTCAAAATTCATGAATTCTATTAACTTGCTCTTATATCTCTAAAACAAAATTCATAAGTGTTGGAAATTCAAGTGTGAGTGGTTAAAATAAGTCCCACATTGACTAGGAATGAAGTAAATGTTGGATATATAAAAGATGTGACCATAAACCTATTACCTTAAAATTTTGGGTTGAAATATAGTGTCCAAGTCTCTTGTGGTCCTTGCAATTCATTGAGAAATGTAAAGGTAGCTTTACACAATAGGTACTTCACATGAAACGAAAGAAAATAAAACGTGGGCATCATCAGCAATGTGCCATCAAACTTTGCTACCCGTGCATAATTATCACATAATCAAACATAGTCATCTAAATGTTATTCATAATTATTTTTTATTGTATTTATCATCTAACTACAAATATAAAATAAGCAAGTACCTTTGAACTTGTTGATGAAAAGTTTAGTCTTGTCTTGAAATTGCAAATGCATATAAGTATTATTATACATCTATAACAATATATAAAAGAAAAAACTCTTTTTTTGATGTGGCCATGTATAATTATTCCAGTTTTATCCTATTATTGGAACTGTTACTTCAACACTCGTAACTGACAATAATATAGTTCCTTCTTCAATCTCTATAGGAACAAAATAATAAGAACATAAATAACTGTCCTAAAAAAAAGTAATTGATCTCAATCAAATATAGTAGACACGCAAAATATGTAATAGACATTACTATTTACGGTAATTTGATGCAGTTACACCGTTTAGTATTTAAAAAAAAAAAATACCTAACTCAAATAGAGTATCCTACGATGATTTTGACCGCCTTTTTTTCCCATATTTTTACAAAAAAAAAAAATTTCCATTTACTCTTTTTCTCCCTAAACTCAAAAATTTTAAGAAACACTTTTGTATTGCCTCTCCTCTCACATCGCATGCCACATCTCTCATTGATGACACTGTTTGCACTCGGCACGCTCCCCACACGTCACACCTCTCATTCTGTAAGCCACAACTGACGTCGTACCATCAACCACTGTCTCATCTCCCACTGATAAAATGGTTTCTTTTTTCTTTTGGTTTGATTCGATTTGTGGAAAAGGAGAATCGGTCTTTTCTTTCAGTTTGAAAAAAAAAAAAGAAATCGGTATTTTCTTTCTTTTGCGAAGCTAAATTTGTAGGGTTCTTTAGGTTTTGAGAAAAAGAGAAATGAATTGTATTCTTATTATTGTTTCTTCATTGTCTCAAATTTATGAACCTCTTTCCAGTTCGTTTGACCTGATTCCAACCACTTATTTTGTTTTTATTTGAGATTTTGAGTTTATTTTGTTGTTGGTGAAATTGTGAAAGTTTTTTTTGAGTTTATTGTTGGTGAGATTATGAGTTTGTTGTTGGCGAAATTTTGAGTTTATTTTAAGTTTGTAGTTAGATTTGGATTCAAATGTTTTCTCATTGTTTGATTTAAGTGGTAAAAGGCTTTGCTTGCTAATTTTTGTGAATAGAAACATCTAGATATGGCTCTGCAAGATTATAAAACAGTATATATGAGATTATGAGAGCAATTAAAGATTGTAGTTATTTATATGCCATGCCTGTTCACATTTACTTCTCTTGAATTTAACTTAACTACATTTTTCAGATTAAACTTTCAACGATGTTTGACTATTTTATTTTCTTTCTTTGGTCAACATAGTTTACTAAAAAAACGCAATCTTAAAATTTCAATTTTTTTATTCGTAAAATAACAACAATTTTTTAGAAAAGCGTTAGTTAAAAGAACGTTATGTATACTCGATTTTAGTGTAGTGTATAATTTATTTATGTTAACAATAATTATGTTCTATCGATATATTATTGTTGATGTAACTTCTAAATGAATAAAATAATTATTATACTCTGTCACATATATACATTTTCTAAAGTCGTACTTATAATATGCTAATTTAAAATACTATTAAGAATGTCTCATTCTTATTTGAATATGACTGATGTTAATTTTTTTTGCTATGCATGATATTAACTTATCATACTCTACTAAGTATAACTATTCTTAATTTGTATGATTGTCTCGCCTAACATGAATATAGTTGTGCAAATTTTGTATAAATTAAATAATTAATATTAAATTGATAACAATCATATTGGTGTGTTGTTGTTAATATAATTTGTTATTATTCAATGTACTTTAATTTTTTAACTTATATCAATTATGATTCAAGTATCCTATCGGTATTAGAATTTATTTATTATTGTGACATAATATTTATATATTATAATTCTTATTTATTATCCTTTGAGACACGTTAATAGGGAGCACAATAAATAAGAATTTTCCTTCAAATACATACAATAAATTTTATTTTATTTATGCAATTCAATGTTATTCTAAATATTTTGTTTTTCTTTATTCTAATGCAAATCAATTTTGATTATTCATTTATTTCTTTAAAATGAATTGTGACTCTCCTTGTATTATGTAAATAGTGGACATATTCTAACATGATCATTGTGTGATAGAGAATTTAGTTGAACAATTATTTTAAACATTTCAAAACATTTAAATCGATAAATTAACTATCATATATCTCTATCAAGTGGAAGAATCTTACATGTCAAACTAACTAAAATTGAGCAACAAATATAATCATTTGTTCAAATACATTTCTTATTTTCATTTGTCCAAATATATATATATATATCTTATTCGTACATTTTATTTTATTATTTAATAAAAAAATTATCTATTATTGAGACTTATATTGAGGATATTATAGTATTTTCTCAAATATATTCTTATACATTTCCATATTATTTGATTACTCTGAATACAAATTATGAAAGCAATATATAATTTTAAAAATAACAAATTTTCTAAATCATTTGTTTTCTCTATACCATTCTTTTAAATAATTATAAATGACATATTTGGGATATATACTTAGCCATTTGTATCAACAATTCTGTTATAATCTATTTTTGTGAAAATATGTGGTTGAATTTGTTAGACTATACTAGTGATGAATCTCATAACCACTTATGTTGATAATGTTGCACAATATACTTAGGATCCATATATGAAATATTATATTATTAGATCATTTATATACATGTGAGCTCTAATGAGAATCCCACAATTGTTTATATATGTGGATCAGTGGATTTTTATAATTCTGACATCTCATTTTGATAATTTTGTTATGGAAAAATTTAGTATTCCGTTGTTAAATATATGTATTATTAGAGAATAGTTTTAAACTAGTGGACTCTTAGTGAGAATTCAATATTCAATTATATATGTCAAATCAATGGAAGTGCATGTGTACACAAATTATAGTTTTTGAAAATTATCATTCTTATACTGTTATATATTTCGTGGGCACATATAACATATGACATATTCTAAGAGACTTTAAAATTCAACCTCGTGCTATGCATGAAATTAATTTGTGCCTCTCTTTTTACAATATTTCATACTATATAAGGTCATAAATATGTAAGTACAAAAGTATAATATCAATACTCTTACCGAATATGATATTTTGATATGAAGGTGCTTATGATTAAACTAGTGTGTAGCTGCTGCCAAACATGAAATATATTATCGTTTAAATAAATTTATTCAATTTTGTAAATAATTTTTTTAAATTGTTTGACTCACGCGAGATATATCGTAAGCATATATTTACAAGTAGGTGTTATGTTATTACCTTCAATGTTATATGTAGAGTGTGTTAGATGGTTTGTAAATACATAAATCTATATGTCTAAATATTATACTATTTTATTCTTATATTCAATGGGAGGGGGATAATTTTATCCAAAACAATGATTGGAATGCATAGTGAACTATAATTGAAATGTAGAAATTTAATCTATGATTATAATCATAAAAGTTTAAATAAACTAAATTCAAATAATTTATAATGATAAATAGTGTTAACCAAACAAAATTAATAATAATTCATGTAGTTTTTAATATGTATGATTTATATTTGAACTAAATATAGCATCATAAAAACATAGCTTATGACGTATTTGGTGATTGCACATTTTAAAAACAAAATAATCTATAACCGAAGTACCAATTAACCTCTTATTTGATCCTAAGAAAAAATGTACAAATCCAAGAAATCTAATCAATCAATTATAGCATTCATTACACATCCATGTGCAAAATTGTTCAATTCAAAAAATCCTAAATAAATTATTGCAAATTGTACTCATTTTTATGTCAATTATATTTAAAAAAATATATTCATTTTAACTAATTCTTTAATGTCAATTATTTGTCTCGTGTACGATTTTTATAATAAATTATAATTATTCTCATTTTTGTTGAAAAGATATAAAAAAATATATTTAATTTAATTAATTAATTGGTGACAAACATTTACTCTATGTATCAATTGTACATTCCCATGAACTCTTTAGCAATTAATTTCCAAAAAATTGTGACAAAATTAAAGTGTGAAAAATAATAGTTTTGGCATTATAATTATTCCCATTTTTATTATAGTATAAAAAATTATAGTTTATGTATTTTAAGTATTCTTATTTTTACTATCTCGTGTACCATTTTTTTTAATTAGTTATATAATTAATACATTATGATTATTCTTATTTTTATTTAGAAGATATAAAAAAATAAATTTTAACCAATTGATTAATGATGAACCTTAATTATGTGTATAAATTATACGTTCCAACAACTTCTTTAACGATTTATTTCCAAAACAATCACATGAAAAAATTAAAGTATAAAAAATTATTGTTAACCTATTATAATTTTCTTATTTTTATGTTGGTGATATTAAAAAGAATCACAAATTTTAACTAATTTCTTAGAGACAAAACAATTATCCTCGTATGCTTTATATAATAAATTATAATTAGTGTATATTTTATTCTAATTATTTTTACTTAAATTATAATTAGTATTAATTTTAATTAATATTGTAGTATTTTTAAACAATATATTTCATTACAAATATTAATATTATAGTATTTGCTTTCTAATAAATAATTATTTTAGTATATATATATGAACTCGGATTAAGGCTATATTCAAAATTTGTGGTTGATTTTATTATATAGATAAATAATGTATTTGTTTAAATTGTGTGAACCATTGCAAAAAAGTATATATATTAATATACTTTTTAGTATACTATATCGATTGTTAAATATAATTCTTTTAAAATAATTGTATGAGATATTTTAAAAATTTAACTATTAACAATTATATCATTGATACTAAAATGAAATTATTTGTTTTCCTATTTAGATTATCATTAATCAAATTTCTTATTTTAATTAATAAATTATTTTATTTTTGAATCCAATAAAGATATAATTACCAACTACGGGGATTGAGTCTACCGCATGAGCTGGATTTTTACAATAAAGTGAACATGAGTTCGAATTCTCTCTAAGAAACTGCATTTAGTGTTTGACGCATCTCAAATATGATTATCTCTAGTAGAGAAAACCAATGGTAAACTTTAAAAAAAATGTAACTACTAACAACGAATTCGTCCAAGTGGTAAGGGATCGGCCCTTAAGCAATTGATTAAGGAGTTCGATCTCTGACTCCTGCGAATCAAGAAAAATTTATTGGATGAGGAGAATTCATCTTTTGTGCCTACACAGTTTCTGATAGAAATTAGCCACCGTTGATTAACGGTGAAAACTTTGTACATATAACATGCTAAATAAAAAATAAACATGTAATTAATTTTGTATTTTGTAATATTTACTTCATCATTTAGATATTTTTGGATAATTTTTTTTTATTTAATATAAAAATTGATTTTGAATTTTTTTTCTTCATAAAATCAATTTAACTCACGTATAGTTTTTTTTTTAGGGAAGAACCCACCTTAAAATTATTGCTATTATTATTATTAGGATTATTATATTGACAACATATTATAAAAAATGTATATATTTTTATCTTGTTTTTTTTAATTTAATTTAAAAAGTATTCTTTGTGTTACTATTTTTCAAATTCATTTTTTGGTTACCAATATTTATTATTTTAATCTATTTTGTTTTATTCATGGACAAAATTTTTTAACACATATATTATATTATCTTTCAATAAATTTTT
>JBBPBO010001986.1:43469658-43540025 GCA_037974295.1 Cicer cuneatum
TAAGCATTTATTTTTTGGAAAAATTATTATCATAATTTTTATTTTATTATAGACATGCAACTATAATTTTTCTATTTAAAAACTAATTTTAATTTATCATGATTATAACTTATATATTTTATATATATCAAAAAATAATTTTGTATCTCTTATATTATGTTTTGGAAATATTTATCATTTTTTATTATTAAGTTGTGATTATAAGAATTCCACAATTTAAGTCCAAAATAAGTTAATAAAAAAAGTTGCAATTTATAAACTCTTTTAATGTCTTATTATTTAAAATTTGAAACTTTAGTCTATTGATTTTAAATTTGATAGTTGAAATTAATTTTAGGTAAAAAAATAATGAGTATAGTATTGTAAATTGTAATTGATTTTTGTGTTTATGTGATTGAATGTTCAAATTTGAAATTTCACAAATGATTTTTACTTATGAATAAATTATTTCAATTTAATTATTGTAATTAGGGAAATCATTATAATTATATAAATGAAACTTTCTATTTAGGGATTGTAATTGACATTATAAATATCTCATCATTTAAGTTTATATTTTAGTTAAAGATTGACGATTTTTTAAATAGGTTTATATTGTTGTCACGTCATCTCTCTCTATATATATATATTATAGATATTATTTAAAATAAGAATTATAAGAATATTGATCATAATTAAAGTCTCAATTTAAAAAATTCGTTAATACTATGTTTCGTGGAATACAAAATTTATTTTGTGATAGATATGAGTTTGAAGTTAATAGTTGCTCGATGGATTTCATGCCTATAAAATCTTATTTCTTGTTTGATTGTTGTAAATACGAAAATGATTTCCATTTTGAGAGTAATTATTGTTCGAAACTAAAAATAAAAATAAAAAGTAGAAAACATAATAGTTAAATAATATATATATGGCTAAATAGCGTATGTGATCCATTAACTTAATTTTAGTTAACGTTTTAGTCTTTTTATCTTCTTTTTTTTTTTTGATTTGGTCATTTGTTTTAATTTTAAGTGACAATTTGATCTTTTATGTTTTAAAATGTCAACAATGTTATCCTTTTTTTTACAAAAAATCAAAAAATTCATCAAAATTTTCAACAAAAACCCATAAAATTAATTATATTCTTCAATATAATACAAATTTCATCAAATTTGAAACTCAAATCTTCAAATAAACTCATATTTCCATCTCTAACAACATCAAATGAAGAATGAAAATATGAGTTTATTTAAAGATTTGAGTTACGAATTTGATGAAATTTGTATTATATTAAAGAATATAATTAATTTTATGGGTTTTGATTGAAAATTTTGATGAATTTTTATTAAAAAAAAGGATAATATTGTTGACATTTTAAAACATAAAAGATCAAATTGTTACTTAAACTTAAAATAAAGGACCAAATCGGAAAAAAAAGATAAAGGACTAAAACGTTAATTGAAATTAAATTAAGGGACCACGGGTGCTATTTAGCCTATATATTTTTAAAATAAATAAATGATATAAGTTTTTGTGTGTGTTCAAATGTTTTATTTTAAATGTGTTCAAATATTTGTATCCACATAAGAATTATTCTCATTTTGAAAGGTACTTGAAAAGTCTTCAAAGTCATCATTTTGACTTGATGTGTGCATTTTTATTTTTTAGCTTTCTATTTTAGCAAGTGTAACTAGATCTCTTCTAGCTAGCCCCCGTATTTTTATTGATCTAGCTTATTAATTGTATTCATCATATTATTAAAGAAATTTGTATCTTTACCAACATTGTCTACGTAAGGAAGAAAAAAAAATTAAATTCAAAAATAAATAAAAAAAAAAGGAATGCTTTCATAACTTTAAAGTATCATATATTCTGAAGTTTAATATAAATATTTAATCTAAATACAATCAACAGAAATTGGTATATTGAAATAATTAAAACAAAAACCCCAATCATGTGAAGAAAATATAATTAAATCTCTTCATTGTTGTTCGACCCGTCCTAAGATATTATATATCTTAAAGTGAAGTATCGTACTCTCGTTTATATTTTTATAAAAACAAAAATAGAATTAAAACAAAAAAACAAAGGGAAAATCTTATATATACCTAATCTAAACTTTGATAAGGACCCTAACACGGTTATATGGTCAACCAACCTGAAAAAGTTAAAGATATAAATCAAGTATAAGAATAAGAAGAAGGATTAAAGTTTCACAAAAAAAAAAATGATAAGAGAAAACCAAAAGGGATAAGTATCGTGTAGAAGAAAGAAAAAGTTTTTTGAATGAAAAATATTCTAAAAAAAATAAAAAGTTTACTAAATGAAAAAAATTATAAAAGAAAGAATTTTTTTTGAAAGAGTTTGTTAATTTTGCTCTTTTTTTTTTCCAATACTTTTTGAAACATGGCTGTTAACTTTGCTTATACAAATATCTTTTTTTAAAAGAAATTTGTATAAAAAAATTTGCTAATTATTTGTCATTATATATACCAATACTTCTTTTGAAACATGGATGTTAACTTTGCTTCAAGAATTTTTTTTTCTTTTTTGTAATCAAATGATAATAACTAATAACTTGATTTTATTTGGTGCAATTTGTTGCATTTGACAAAAATAAATTAATTTAATTCATGTGTTTTAATACACATTAACAACATTTCTTTTCTAGAACACACAAAATATTCATATCGTTTGAAAATATTCAAATTATGATATTTATGTTGAAAAGACGTTGAATATGTTTGAAAGATACTTTTTTTTTTATTTAGAAAAAAAATATTATTTTTATTTGTTTTATTCAAAAATAAGAAGATTAGTATTATGATAAATGATTAAGTTGTTAAATAAGTGTCATGTGTACTATTTTATGTGAAGCAAGACAATTGTTTATTGTTTATACTTATATTGTAAATATAGATAGTAGATTCATTAATGAATTTTCAATAAGTCTATATTGTTTTTATTATTATTATTATTACTATTATTATTATTATTAAAATTGGTGTATATTTTTGCCATGCAAACACCATTTTTGTGAGAAGATTCGAGAGAGTTTGGATTAGACCTTAATATATACTACTATAGATGTTTTATTTTATAAATATTATATTATTTAAAATTATAAGAATCTCTACTAAGATTAAATGCAACTCGTTTCTGGCAATAATCCTTACATGTGACATCCGCATTATATTCTACGGTGCATTCTACAACTAATTAATGCAATAATTATTTGATTAAACTAAATCAAAATGCAATCAATTTTATTTTATTTTTTTCTTGAATTTAATTAGGTTTTTTTTATAAAAAAACATATTGATTCAGTTATTAGCATTAATATCATGCTATAAATTCAGTGTAATTGGCCGAATGAAACCTCAATTACCATTAAAAGTTATAATACTATTTTCTTCTAAACAAAATTGTAACATCAATTGTACAACATTTATTTAAGAAAAAAAATGGTACTACATAATAGTACAACTAATTTAAAAAAAAAATTAATTGTCACCTTCCAAATTGTAATAATTCAAAAAAATTTTAAATTTAAATTTTCAATTTATTACACTTCTATAAACAATACAAATAATTTCAACATTTATGTTGATATATGATTTAGTTGATATATAATAAAATTTAGTTTTATTTCATTGGACGATAAAATGCAGTTAATATACGATAAAATTGGTCATATGACGGTTTTTCATGAAAATAATTAACAGTTTTTTTGGTTGAGATCTTCTAGATATTACGGACATCATAAAAACAAAATTTGACAAACCTGTTTTGAATTGAAGATACATATATATAGTGGTAATTAAAAAATGATTAAGTGTTAAAAAAAGTAATTATAAATTTAAAGTAGTAAATTTTTTGCTTTTCATTTATGTTTAAATTGTTCACAACACTTGATATTATTCTTTTTGTTTTCACTTACACTTTTTACACTAAAAATGGTTTAAATTCTTATATCATATAATAGTATGAATAATGTCCCCAAAATATTTAGATGACTTTTACATGATATATCTAAAGTATTTATATTTTAGATGCCTATTTTGGTAACAGATTCATTTAAATCATTATGTTAATATATTTTTGCATTGATTGAGATAAGTATTGAGGAGACACAGCTAACTCAAAAAAGTTTGAATTTTTTGAGTGATATTTCATATTTTTCTTTCTAGATTATCGTGGATGCACATATATTAGGAAAACTTGATATGTTCATTACTGTGTTGAAGTTTAAAGGAAAGACATTCGACCAAAAAATAGTTAATGAGAGGAATATGTGTTTATGATTGGAGCAGAAAAATATCTATTAAGTATCCATTACGATTTCTTTTTACTTAAGTTCCATAATTTGTAAAATTAAAAAGAAAAAATTTATTGCAAAAGACATTACCATAATGACCTTGATCATCGGTGCCTATTGCTATTGTGTAACATCCCGTTGTCAAGGTAATTTCAAATTTCTATCACTTACATTTCTAGTTTAATTTGAAAAGATGAAAATGTAATAGAAATTGATCAAATTTTTATAATAAAGTTGTTGAGACAAAATCTCTTTCTAATGGTTTTAATGATAACAAAATTAATGATTATGATTCTTTTTAAGACTAATCTGTTCTCTTGAGTGTATTATTATTAGAAAACAGGTTGCTCTTCAAAAGAGATAAAATCTAAGTCAATCCAACAAGTTTTTCAAACTGGAGGATGGACTAGAGGATGAACCCTCAAAGTGGATGAACCAACAGTTATGCAAAATATTCAGAATCACGATAACATTGATTTCTTGTCAAAAGAGAAGTTAAATCAGTGTTAAAGTTTAGAGAAAAAATCAAGTCAAAAGAAGAAAACAAAGACAGAGAAAAAACACAGAAGAATAAAGTATAAGAGGATGGACCTCCAGCTCTCTTCATCCTCCTATGATGAAAATGGTTCTACCTTTTCAAAAGTACATAAAGGATGTGCTGAATAAGACCAAAATGCAATCTGACATGTCTTGGAGAAAGCAAAAGCAAAAGACAGCTAAGGCCCAAACTTCAAGGAGGTTTGAACCTTCCATACGAGGATGGACTGAATTCCCATCCTCCTGCGCTCAAACAAGACAAAAGACAGTTGAATGGCATTTCTGTAATTCAAATTACTGGCCTTGAATTTTTTATTAAAGTGCCCAACAGACATGAAGCATCAAAACACATGGATAGACCATCTTACAACTCTATAAAAGGAATGGTGCTCTTCTTCATTCAATACACAACTACAAAGCATTCAAAGAAAAAGACTAAGAGCTATCAAGTGTTACTCTCATCCTCTCTTTATACTTTCTATTGTATTACACTAGATCTTTGAAACATCTTTTTAGAAAGTGCTAGTAAAGAGAAACATCACAAACACCTTCAAACTATATTGTAATTTCTAAGTCAGTTACACTTAGAAATAGTTGAAATTCGTGAGAAGATATTGTAAGCTTGGTGAAGCTCAAGAACACACAAGTTGTAACTAACCTCTGTGAGAGGTTGATTGTTTTCTTAGTGAAATCTCACAAGTGTGTGAGGACTAGACATAACCCTTATTGGGTGAACCAGTATAAAGTTGTGTGTGTCATTTTCTAACCTATCTCTCTTTGTCTTTTAAGTAATCTGTTCATACTCATATTTTTAAATTTCCAACCTCTGATTTTCATCCTCTCGAAGAGGATAAAGCTTTAAAACTTAAAAGAAATTTTTAAACAACAAATATCTCTATTCAACCACCCTTCTAGTGATATTCTAGCTACTTCAATTGACATCGAAGCAAGGTTCTCTAGAAAACTACACCTAACAGTGTAAGAGAAAAAGATCAAAAGAAAAATGTCAAAAGCTAAGTATATTCCCGAAGGAGGATCATCCAATAGACCTCCCTACTTCGATGGCACAAACTACTATCACTAGAAAGGAAAGATGAGATTGTTTCTCATATCACAAGACAACAACATGTGGTCTGTGGTTGAGAATGGAAATCACATCATTAGAATCAACAACACAGATTCATCCTCTAGTGAAAAACCTCAAGCACAATGGACAGCCGAAGAAAATGCTAAGGTACTCCTAAACTCTAAAGCTCATTTATTTCTAATGTGTGCTTTGAGCAGGGAAGAATATGACAGAGTTGACGAATGCCAAAGTGCTAAAGAATTCTGGGACACTCTGAAAATCCATCATGAAGGATCAAGTCACATTAAAGAGGCGAGGATTGACATGGGTGTAAGAGAATTCGAATTATTCGAAATGAAGGAAGAAGAAACTATTGATGAAATGTTCTCAAGGCTAACGATCATTCTAAATAACTTAAGATCTCTTGGAAAGGAATACTCCGTTCAAGAGAGGATAAGGAAAATTCTAAGGAGTTTACCAAAAGAATGGAGACCAATGGTGACGGCCATCATAGAAGCAAGAAACTTGGCCACCATGAGGTTAGAGGATCTTGTTGGGACTCTTAGAGCTCATGAACCATTGCTGCTTGCTGATAAACCAAGCATAAAAGGAAAAATGATTGCGTTCAAATCTAGCCAAACTGAAAGTCCTTCCTCCAAGAAGAATGAAGATGTCATAAAAAGGAAAACTCAGAATATCCTCTATCCAATGAGGAGGATGAACTCGCTCTGATTTCTAGAAGAATTTAGAGGATGATAAATAGAAGAGGACAAGAAAAAAGATCTCCTCAAAAAGAAAAAACTGACAAAAGTCAGATAACTAGTTTTGGATGCAACAAAGTGGGACACTACAAAGCTGAATTGCTGGAACCAAGTTGGTTCTTGCAATTAAAGTTTTGATGTTAACAAATGTATTTTATGAAAATAAAATATTTGACTTAGAAGAAGAATGAAAAATGTCACCAGAAGAATAGATCAGAGGATAACGTTACCAGAAGCAGAAATCAGATGATGACATCACCAGAAGATGACGTCACTAGAAGCAGAAATCAGAGGATGACGTCACCAGAGGATATCGTCAGAGGAATCTGTCAAAGAAATATGCTCAAAACAAAATCTAAGAAAAATGCTCAAAACAGAATCTGAGAAAAATGCTCAAAACAGAATTGGAGCAAAAGACTCGAGAAACAGAATCTAGCTAAAAATATGCTCAAAATAGAAGCGGAGCAAAATGCTCAAAACAGATTAATCGAAATACACTCCAGAAGTAAAGCATCAGTGAGCAAAAGACTCAAAACAGAATCTGAGCAAACTACTCCAGAATATTCCCAAAACAGATTAATTGAAATACACTCCAGAAGTAAAGCATCAGTGAAGTCCTAAAGTTCAACTATAAATAGAGACTTAATGTTGAAGAATAAAGCATCGAAAAATAGAAGAACTCAAGCAAAAATTCATAAGTATTCAGAGAGTTCAAAGGAGAGAAACACATGCTTAAAAGATAAATATTTTCTAAGTGTTCTTTTCTTAGAGTGTGAAGCTGACCGTCATCATAAATTATTCAGAAGTAAACACTCTAGAGCATATTGTGAGTATCAACTTTCCAGAAGTAATTACTCAGTTCTAATTTCGATCCCTTATATTAAATCCTATAGTGTTGAAGTTTCTTCTAAAATCTGGGGTTGTCAGGTTGTTAGAAAAAGACGTAGCTTGTAGGTTTAAGGTTGTGAAGTTCCTCAAAAGTCTGGGATTGTCAGACTGTTTGAGAAGACTTAGCTAGTTTAGTTAAGGTGTTGTTGTTCCTCAAAAGTCTAGGGTTGTCAGGCTGTTTGAGAAGACTTAGCTGGTTTAGTTAAGGTGTTGTTGTTCCTCAAAAGTATGGGGTTGTCAGGCTGTTTGAGAAGACTTGGCTGGTATAGTCAAGGTGTTGTTGTTCCTCAAAAGTCTGGGGTTGTCAGGCTGTTTGGGAAGACTGGCTTGTAGGGTCAATGGTGTTGTAATTCAAAGGAGTTTGAATTAGTGAAAAGGCCTTCTGGAGGAAGGGACTAGACGTAGCCTAGTTAACGGTGAACCAATATAAATTGATGTGTTATTATGTTATTATTATCCGCTGCCGAATTTGATTAGTTATATATCGAATAATTCATATTAACATTCAACAAAACAGCTAAAGAAATCAAGTTTGACAAACACAATTCAACCCCCCCTTCTCGTGTTTGCACCTTCAATTGGCATCAGAGCTCGGTCTCTAGGATGAGCACTTTACAGTGTTTGAGGAAAGATCCAAGGGATCAACATGTCTGGATTCAATGAAGAAGCTACTAGAGGAAACATCAACAGACGACCTCTGTTTGATGGAGAACGATTTGAATACTGGAAGGACAAGCTGAGAAGTTTTTTTATTTCACAAGATCCTGAACTTTGGGACTTGTTGGAAGATGGTTATACTGCTCCAGAAGATGCTGATGGTGTTAAAATTTCAAGAAGAGATATGGATGCTGATCAGAAGAATATGTTCAAGTTGCACCACAAATCCAAAACGTTCATGATGAATGCAATCACGTTCAAGGAGTTTGACAAATGCACTAACAGAGAAACAGCGAAGAGCATCTATGATAGTCTGATTCTGACTTACGAAGGCAGTAAGAAAGTCAAAGAAGCAAAGGCTAACATTCTAGTCAAGAAGTACGAGTTATTCAAGATGGAAGAAGATGAAGACATTGAAACTATGTTTTCCAGATTCCAGACTCTAGTATCAAGATTAAGGGTAATAGAAAAGAGCTACACTACTACTGATCATGTAAGGAAAATACTTAGAAGTCTGACAATCAAGTGGAGACCAAAGATCACTGCTATTTAGGAAGCTAAAGATCTGAATACTCTAAAGCTGGAAGAATTAATCAGCTCTCTCAGATCACATGAAATTGAATTGGAAGAAGAAGAACCCAAGAAGAAGAACAAAACTCTAGCACTGAAATCCAAGAAGAAGAAGGCTCTGAAAGCAACATCAGAAGATAGTGATTCAGACGATCAAATTAAGAACTCAGAAGAAGAAGAGATTGCTTTCTTATCCAGGAAGTTCAGAAAGATGTGGCATAATAGATGGAATAAATTTCCCCAAAGATATTCTAATCACTCCAACAAAGGAAATGATGATACACATGACAAGAAAGGTATCATCTGCTACGGATGCAATGAATCTGGACATATCAAGTCTGAAAGTCCAAATATGGAGAAAGGGAAGTACCAGAGGAAAGATTTTAGAACTAAGAAGAAAAGCATGATGGCTACATGAGATGAATCTGATGAATCTTCTGAAGATGAACAAGCAGATTTGACTATGATGGCTCACACCAATTCTGGATCCAACACAGAATCTGATTCTGGAAGAGAATTAGAAGATGATAAAACTGAGATGTCCTTAGCAAACAAGTTCAAACATCAGTCATGGTACCTGGACTGTGGATGCTTGCGACATATGACGGGAAAAAAGTTTATGTTCCAAGAATTGACATTAAGCAAAGGAGGCATAGTAACTTTTGGAGGAAAGCAAAAAGGCCAGATCATTGGTCAAGGAACAGTTGGTAATGGTAACTCTCCTTCTATTAAAGATGTTTTGTTTGTTAAAGGTCTTAAACATAACTTGTTGAGTATAAGTCAGTTAAGTGATAACAATTATGATATTATATTCAATCAAAAGACATGCAAGGCAATCAGTCAGAAAGATTGATATGTGCTTTTCACAGGTCAGAGGCAAAATAGTATTTATAAAATAAATCTGTTTAGTCTAGGAAAGCAAGAGGTTAAATGTCTTATGTCAGTGAATAAAGAGAATTTAATGTGGCACAAAATATTAGGTCATGCTAATTTTAGATCAATTTCAGAATTGAACAAACTTAAGTTAGTAAGAGGTCTACCTAATCTTAGTTACAAAACTGAAATCTTGTCTGAAAGTTGTCAAAAGGGAAAACAAACCAAAAGTTCCTTTATTCCTAAGAAATCAGTAACTACATCAAAGCCTCTTGAACTTCTGCATATGGATCTGTTTGGACCAGTGAAAGTAGCATCTCTAAATGGAAAGAAATATGGCTTTGTTATAGTAGACGATTACTCTAGGTGGACATGGGTAAAATTTCTAAGAAGTAAAGATGAATCACATACTGTATTTATGACATTCTGTAAACAAGTCATGAATGAAAAAGGTTTTAAGATAGTGTCAATTAGAAGTGATCATGGAGGAGAATTTGAAAAAAAATTCTTTGAAAGTTTCTGTGATGAGAATGGAATTTCTCACAACTTTTCTTCTCCTAGAACACCTCAACAGAATGGAGTTGTAGAAAGGAAAAATAGATCACTCCAAGACATGGCCAGAACTATGTTAAATGATTTAAATGTTGAAAAACATTTTTGGGCTGAAGCAATCAACACTGCATGTTAAATTCATAATAAAGTCTTTATTAGGTCTATGTTGAATAAAACACCATATGAATTATGGAAAGGTAAAAAGCCTAACATTTCTTACTTTAAACAATTTGGATGTATCTGTTATATGCTAAATACTAAAGATATTCTTGGTAAGTTTGATTCTCGATCTCAAAAGTGTATCTTCATTGGATACTCTGAAAGATCTAAAGCTTATAGGGTGTTTAATACTGAAACTCATATTGTAGAGGAATCTATACATGTTAAATTTAATGACAAACAGCTTGACACTGCAAAGTCAAAGCAAGATGTTGATATTACATATTTAACAACACCAGAGGAAGCAGAAACATACAAACCAGCAGAAGCAGATAAACCAGCAGAATTTGGAGAAGTGAAGGATACAAGTAAATCAGAAGCATATGACACATTTTCAAAGGATGAATCTGATCAAATCAGAACCAGTCAAGAGAAATCTGGATGGAAATATCAATCATCTCATCCTGAAAATCTGATCATTGGAAGTGGAAGTGATTCTTTAAGAACCAGATCATCATTAAAAGATATAAGTCTGTTTGGTTTAATCTCATCGATTGAGCCTACATTTGGTAGTGAAGCATTAGCAGATGATGGATGGATTATTGCAATGCAGGAAAAGTTAAATGAATTTAAGAGGAATGATGTGTGGGATCTAGTTCCAAGACCAGAGAAGAACATTGTGGGAACCAAGTGGGTTTTCAGAAATAAGCTAAATGAAAAAGGTGAAGTAGTCAGAAACAAGGCAAGGCTTGTGGCACAAGGCTACAGTCAACAAGAGGGCATTGATTACATTGAGACATTTGCTCCAGTGGCCAGGTTAGAAGCTATTCTTATCTTATTGTCCTTTGCTGCAAATAATAATATCAAATTATTTCAAATGGATGTTAAAAGTGCTTTTCTAAATAGTTATTTGAGTGAAGAGGTATATGTTAAACAACCTCCAGGTTTTGAAAATTCTGAATTTCCAAACCATGTCTTTAAACTTAGAAAATCCTTGTATGGGTTAAAACAAGCACCTAGAGCATGGTATGATAGACTCATTAATTTCTTACTTAAAAATAACTTTGAAAGAGGACAAATAGACAATACTTTGTTTAGCAGATCAATAAACAATGATATTCTGATCATTCAGATTTATGTTGATGATATTATTTTTGGATCTACTAATGGCATTCTTTGTCAAGAATTTTCTGAATTAATGCAGCATGAATTTCAAATGAGTATGATGGGAGAACTTATGTTCTTTCTGGGAATACAAATTCTGCAAAGTCCAGAAGGTATTTACATTCACCAAACTAAATATACAAAGGAACTTCTCAAGAATTTTAAAATGAGTGATTGCAAACCTATGGCTACACCAATGCATCCTACTTGTTCACTTGATAAAGATGAATCAGGCCAAAAAGTTGACCAGAAAATCTACAGAGGAATGATCGGATCATTACTCTACCTTACTGCTTCTAGACCTGATATCATATTTAGTGTGTATGTGCTATATTTCAATCTGATCCTAGAGAATCTCATCTAACTGCTGTTAAGAGAATTCTTAGATATCTGAAAAGCACTATCAATCTCACCTTGTTTTACAAGAAAACTCCTACATACAAACTGAGTGGATACTGTGATTCTCATTATGTTGGAGATAAACTTGAAAGGAAAAGCACCAGTGGCTATTGAACCTTTTTAGGTGACAACTTGATCTCTTGGTCCAGTAAGAGACAACACACCATTGCTATGTCAACAGCATAGGCTGAGTACATTTCAGCAGCTGGCTGCAGCTCTCAACTACTATGGATGAAGCATCAACATGAAGACTACAAAATATTAGAATCCAACATACCCATCTATTGTGATAACACCTCTGCAATTTGTCTAACCAAAAATCCGATCCTACACTCAAGAGCCAAACACATAGAGATCAAACATCATTTTATCAGAGATTATGTTCAGAAAGGAGTACTCAACATTCAGTTTGTAGACACTGATCATCAATGGGCTGATATATTCACTAAAACACTACCTAAAGATAGGTTTGAATTCATCAAGAAAAACCTTAATCTTATCTTCATTCCTAACCTAATAGCTTAGTTTAATTTTTTGTCTATATGTTATTTTATTTTCGTGTACTTTTATAATTAAAAAAAAATAGAGGATCTCTTTTCTTCATTCAATCCTTTTTGTTTGATGACAAAGGGGGAAAAGATGTAGTATTTGATAAAATATCTGAGGGAAAAGATGATGTATTTGAAAGGAGGTGAAGATGATGTATTTGATATGAGATCTGGGCAGGAGAAGATGATGTATTTGATATGAGATCCGGGCATTAGACTTAGGGGGAGAAAATATAAAATGAAGCTTAGTCTTAGGGGGAGTCAAAGTCAAAAGAAAGAAAAAGTATTTTAAAAAATACATTGTTTGTCATCATCAAAAAGGGGGAGATTGTTGGAACCAAGTTGGTTCTTGCAATTAAAATTTTGATGTTAACAAATGTATTTTATGAAAATAACATATTTGACTTAGAAGAAGAATGAAAAATGTCACCAGAAGAATAGATCAGAGGATGACGTTACCAGAAGCAGAAATCAGAGGATGACGTCACCAGAGGATATCGTCAGAGGAATCTGTCAGAGAAATATGCTCAAAACAAAATCTAAGAAAAATGCTCAAACAGAATCTGAGAAAAATGCTCAAAACAGAATCTGAGAAAAATGCTTAAAACAGAATTGGAGCAAAAGACTCGAGAAACAGAATCTAGCTAAAAATATGCTCAAAACAGAATATGAGAAAAATGCTCAAAACAGAATTGGAGCAAAAGACTCGAGAAATAGAATCTAGCTAAAAGTATGCTCAAAACATAAGCGAAGCAAAATGCTCAAAACAGATTAATCGAAATACACTCCAGAAGTAAAGCATCAGTGAGCAAAAGACTCAAAATAGAATCTGAAGAAACTACTCCAGAATATTCTCAAAACAGATTAATCGAAATACAATCCAGAAGTAAAGCATCAGTGAAGTCCTAAAGTTCAACTATAAATAGAGACTTAATGCTGAAGAATAAATCATCGAAAAATAGAAGAACTCAAGCAAAAATTCATAAGTATTCAGAGAGTTCAAAGGAGAGAAACACATGCTTAAAATGATAAATATTTTCTAAGTGTTCTTTTCTTAGAATGTGAAGTTGATCGTCATCATAAATTATTCAGAAGTAAACACTCTAGAGCATATTCTGAGTATCAACTTTCCAGAAGTAATTACTCAGTTCTAATTTCGATCCCTTATATTAAATCCTATAGTGTTGAATTTTCTTCTAAAATCTGGGGTTGTCAGGTTGTTAGAAAAAGACTTAGCTTTTAGGTTTAAGGTTGTGAAGTTCCTCAAAAGTCTGGGATTGTCAGACTGTTTGAGAAAACTTGGCTGGTTTAGTTAAGGTGTTGTTATTCCTCAAAAGTCTGTGGTTGTCAAGCTGTTTGAGAAGACTTAGTTGGTTTAGTTAAGGTGTTGTTGTTCCTCAAAAGTCTAGGGTTGTCAGGCTGTTTGAGAAGACTTGGCTGGTATAGTCAAAGTGTTGTTGTTCCTTAAAAGTCTGGGGTTGTCAGGCTATTTAGGAAGACTGGCTTGTAGGGTCAGTGGTGTTGTAATTCAAAGGAGTTTGAATTAGTGAAAAGGCCTTTTGGAGGAAGGGACTGGACGTAGCCTAGTTAACGGTGAACTAGTATAAATTGTTGTGTTATTATGTTATTATTATTCGCTGCTGAATCTGATTAGTTATATATCGAATAATTCATATTAACATTCAACAAAGCAGCAAAAGAAATCAAGTTTGACAAAGTCAATTCAACCCCCCTTCTCGTTTTTGCACCTTCAATCTGAATGTCCTCTAAACAAAAGAAGCACAAGAAGATTTCAAAATAAAAATAAATCTATGATGGCCACCTCGGATGACAGCGACAGATCATCCTCCGAGCAATACAGGGAAGAAGAAGCTAACCTCTGCCTTATGGCAAACTCAGATACTGATGAGGTAACCATTACTGAACTATGTCCCTCTTGTGAAAAATTAGAAATTGAATTTGACAATCTCTTAAATGACTCAAACACTCTATCTCATAAATGTGGTTTTCTTAAAAACCAACTTTATGAAATAAAGAAGTTAAATGAGGAACTCCAAGCTAAGAATGATAAATATCAAAAAATCATTTTAGACTTGCAGGAATCTCATAAAAAATTGTCAGAACAAAAAGTTTTGAACAAAAAGAATGTCAATATTCATCCTCCAGAAGAGGATACAGAAAAGAGTGATTTAAAAATAAAGGTAAAAGAACTCAAGAACGACATTACCAACTTTGTTAAAGCCATTGAAACATTTCAAAAAATTATGGGATTTCAATATGGAATTTTTGACAAAGCTGGTATTGGATTTAAAAGTTCTCAAAAGCAAAAATTATATGAAAACTTCTTTCTACCAAATAAACAAAAGGATAGGTCTAAATGCACTTTTTTCAAAAAACATGGACATGCTATCAAAGTTTGTCATGCTAAGAAAAGGGCTGAAATTAACAAAAGGAGATGTTCATTTTGTGATAAGCATGGACACCGTGATTCCATTTGCTACCATAAAAAGAAAATCCTTACAAGAGGATGGACTAACCACCAAGGACCCAATTCTATATGGGTACCTAAGTCACTTCTAAATTTTGACACAGGCATATCCTCTGATCAACAAAAGAAAGCCATGGTTCTTGGACAGTGGTTGCTCAAGGCATATGACAGGGGATAAGCATTGTTTCATTTCACTGGAACCAAAGGATGGAGGATCAGTCACATTTGGAAACAATGATAAAGCCCAAATAAAAGGTACATGTATCATTGGTAAAAATAATTCTGCAGAAATTGAAAATGTTCAGTATGTAGATGGTTTAAAACATAACTTACTAAGCATTAGCCAACTGTGTGATAGTGGATTTGAAGTTATCTTTAAACCCACTCTATGCGAGGTTAAACATTCATCCTCGGGTAGAGTTTTCTTCTCTGGTTTTCGAAAAAAGAATTTATATGTATTATATTTGGATGATTTGCCTACCGAATCTTGTTTTATTTCTCTTGAAAAAGATAAATGGATTTGGCATAAACGAGCCGGTCATACAAGCTTAAACACCATTTCTAAATTATCAAAATTAGAACTAGTCAAGGGTCTTCCAAAAATTTATTTTGAGAAAGACAAAGTGTGTGATGCTTGTGCCAAAGGAAAACAAGTTAAAAGTAGTTTTCACTCAAAAAATATTGTTTCAACAAATCATTCTCTTGAACTCCTTCATATTGACGTCTTTGGTCCTATTAAAACTCTAAGTCTTAGTGGAAAAAGGTATGGATTTGTGATAGTTGATGACTTCTCACGATTTACATGGGTTTTATTTTTAAAACATAAACATGAAGCTTTTGATGCATTTCAATATTTCTGTAAAAGAATTCAAATTGAAAAAGCAACTAAAATTATTTCTGTGAGAAATGACCATGGAGGTGAGTTTGAAAATGAGTCTTTTAAAATATTTTTTTTAATGAAAACGGAATTTCCCATAATTTTTCTTGTCCAGGAACTCCTCAACAAAATGGAGTTGTTGAAAGGAAAAATAGAACTCTACAAGAAATGGCTAGAACTATTTTGAATGAAGCGAACATTGAAAAATACTTTTGGGCTGAACCCATTAACACAGCTTGCTATGTTTTAAATCGTGTATCCATCAAAAAAATTTTAAATAAAACTCCTTACGAACTTTGGAAAGGTAGAAAACCAAATATTTCTTATTTTCATATTTTTGGTTGTTATTGCTACATACTAAATAATAAAGAAAATTTGGGAAAGTTTGATCCAAAATTCGATAAAGGAATATTTTTATGATACTCCACATCGTCAAAAGGTTATAGAATTTATAATCTTAGCACTCAAACTGTGGAGGAGTCCATGCATGTTATTTTTGATGAGTTTGATGACTTGTGTTTTAGAAAATATGGATAAAGTAGAAGAAGATGAACATTCATCCTCTAAAGTACTCAGTCCAAATGAAGAGGACGATTCTGAACCATCCTCTCAGCAGCCTCTAAGAGGATGGAAAGTAGCAACGCATCATCCTCTTGATATGATTATTGGGGATACGACAGATGGTGTGAGAACCAGACAATCCTTTGCAAATAATATGGCCATGATATCACAAGTTGAACCAAAAAATATTGATCAAGCAATATGTGTCAAATCATGGGTAAAAGCCATGATGGAGGAACTATCACAATTTGAAAGAAATAAAGTATGGGATCATGTGCCCCATCCTCTGGACAAATCCATCATTAAAAAAAATAGATCTTTAGAAACAAATTAAATGAAGATGGAGAGGTCATTATAAATAAAGCAAGACTAGTGGCTCAAGGGTACAACCAACAAGAAGGAATAGATTTTGATGAAACATTCGCTTCGATTGCTAGACTTGAAGTTGTTAGAATCCTCCTAGCTTATGCTACTCATAAAGGTATCAAACTATTTCAAATGGACGTCAAAAGTGCCTTTTTGAATGGTTTCTTAAATGAGGAGGTTTATGTTCCCTAATCATGTGTTCAAACTCTCTAAAGCTCTTTATGGATTAAAACAAGCTCCTCGAGCTTGGTATGAGAGGTTAAGTTCATTTTTGAAAGAAAATGGTTTTTCAAGAGGACATATTGACACCACACTCTTTAAGAAAACTCTTAAAGAGGATCTGTTAATTGTGCAAATATATGTTGATGATATAATCTTTGGGTCCACAAATGAAAAAATGTGTGACGATTTTTCTAACCTCATGCAAAGCGAGTTTGAGATGAGCATGATGGGTGAACTGAAATTTTTTCTTGGGTTACAAATTAAACAAATGAAGTATGGCATCTTTATTTCCCAAGAAAAGTACACCAAAGATCTTCTGAAAAAATACAATATGGATTCAGCAAAACCCATGGGGACTCCTATGCATCCATCCTCCATATTACCTAAAGATGATGAAGGAACCTCCATATCTGAAAAAGAGTACTGAGGGATGATTGGATCCTTACTATACTTAACTGCAAGCAGACCTGACATTGTGTTTGTTGTTGGACTTTGTGCAACATTTAAATCCTCTCCCAAGGAATCTCATCCTATATCTGTAAAAAGAATTTTCAGATATACGATTGGTACCACTGATGTTGGAATTTGGTACAAAAAGAGTTCAAACCTTGACCTCTTGGCATATTACGATGCGGACTATGCAGGATATAAAGTTGAAAGAAAGAGCACGAGTGGAACTTGTCAATTTCTTGGGAGTCTCTCATAAGTTGGTTATGCAAAAAACAAAGCACAATTGCTTTATCAACCACAGAGGCAGAATACGTATCAGTTGCCCAATGCTGTTCACAAATACTTTGGGTAAGAAATCAACTGGAGGACTATTCACTAAGGTATGCAAAAATTCCCATCCTATGTGATAATACAAGTGCCATAAATCTTTCAAAAAATCCCATACAACATTCTCGATCCAAGCATATCGAAATTAAACATCATTTCATAAGAGATCATGTTCAGAAGGGAGATATTGAGCTAATTTTTATTGAAACTGAAAAACAATTGGCTGACATTTTTACCAAACCTCTTCAGGAGGACAGATTCAAAGACATATTGGAGAACCTCTCCATCATAAGTCTGTCCAAAATTCATTAATTTTTTATTTTATTTTTAATTTATTTACTTTTAATTTTTTCTTTACTATTATTTCTTTATTTTTATTTTTAATAATTTTGGCCTTCTTGGAAAAATCACTGTGCATCTAAACTCTTTTTCAAAAGGCATCACGTGAGGATCATTCCTTAAAAAGGCAATATCCTCAACTTAACCACGAAAATGAGCAAACTCTAAAAAGTTTGGTCAATTTCAAACTCCTAATTCTGTCAAACTACTTTTTTGGTCAAAATTTGGATTACTTAGCCCAAAACAATTCTGCAGTTTTCAAAACAAAAAATTTAATTCTTTTTTGGTGAAAAGGCCCAGAGTCAAAGCAAACAGCCGCGCACGCTTCCCTGTTATACTCAGTTTTCCAGCAAAACTCATTGGCTTCCGCCATGCATTAAATGCTCTGACGGCTAAAAAGTAACTGCTCCTGTCACCCGCGTGGCCTAGTCAACAGCCTACCTCATCATCTCCTCACGTCCAATCCCAACAGCTGTAAACTCTTTCAAATATTCCTTCCTTCTTCCTCAAATCAATCACCGTCTCAATGCTGCGATTCTGGGACGTTCCGCCCCTTATGGAATGATTCTGACAAAGATTTTTAAATTCTTTAAAATACCTCTTGAGGACGAACCCTCAGTTTTCTTTAACAACACTTTCTCCATGCAAAATGTAAAACAGATGAAGCTCCAACCTGTAGATTTTCCTCCCTCCACCAAAACTTCCATACCATCAAAAAAATCATCCACAGTGCCACCATCCAAAAAGAAGAAAAAGCAAAGAAAATCTACTCCTTCTACACCACCACTTCAAAAAGAAACAATCCAACCTCCTACTAAGGATACCATCACTCTTACTAATCTGGAACCCGTTATTAATACTGATTGAACTCCTTTTCCCCCCTGTGAGTATGATATTACATGTCCCACACATTCATCACCTCTAACCATCATTCCATCCACTTATGACTTTATCACTAATGCCACCGAGCCACCAGAGGATGCTCCCCTTCAACTAATGGAGGACGGTGAAGAGCTTTATTATGATCTCAAACTGCATCACCACACATTCTCTCCTCGGATCCCTACTGAATAAGAGCCTATTGATACCTCTATGAATTTAGCTGACACCTTCATAATAACCCCATATCCTACACAACCGCCTTATGCAAGTATGACCAATGGTACTCCTTCTGTCCCACTTTCTAACACTATTGCTTCACTTCACATTAATCCTCCTTCTTGGCAACACCTGGTGAGCGCGTATCTTCGGACAAAGCTGGAAGCTCACAAAAAAAAGTGCCAGTGTCAATGATGTTCTCAAAGAAGATCGCTCCAGCAAGAGGATGCAAGAACGCAGAGCTCAAAAGGAAATCAGGCTGTTGAAAAAGATTCGCAAAGATCAAAAGAAGCTGTTTGTAAGCTTCACCAATTTTCAACACCAGATGACTCAATTTGGCCTCATCCTTGAATGGGTCACCAAACATCTCGTTCCCACCATTATCCCAGGAGACCATCCTCCTGTTCTACAAGCCCAGCTTCCTCCAAATGCTGCTCCACGTCCTTCCACATCCTCATCCTCAGATGACTCATCACCGTCCAACTAATCATCCTCCAGTCGTCTACACTTCTCTTTTTGTTGCTGCCCAAATTCAGGGGGAGCAAGATTCTGAAGATTTTAGAGTTTTCTTTTGAAATAGCAATCGTTTTTTGGTTTTGTTAAAAATATTTTGACCCATGTCTGTAATGACTTTGACCTATGTTTGTTATGACTTTTTGAATCAAGCCATCTGATTATTATTCAACTAAATGAAAGTTAGCTCATTACCAAAATTTGCATATCTCAAAATCATTTTTACAAAAATACTTGAAAAAAAATTGTTTAAATCATTACTTATAAAATTAAGGGGGAGCTTAAATTCGGGTCTATTAAACTCTATCATAATCTAAAAAGAATTTTGTCATCACCAAAAAGGCGGAGATTGTTGAGACAAAATCTCTTTCTAATGGTTTTAATGATAACAAAATTAATGATTATGATTCTTGTTAAGACTAATCTGTGCTCTTGAGCGTATTATTATTAGAAAACAGGTTGCTCTTCAAAAGAGATAAAATCTAAGTCAATCCAACAAGTTTTTCAAACTGGAGGATGCACTAGAGGATGAACCATCAAAGAGGATGAACCAACAATTATGCAAAATATTCAGAATCACGATAGCATTGATTTATTGTCAAAAGAGATGTTAAATCAGTGTTAAATTTTAGAGAAAAAATCAAATCAAAAGAAGAAAACAAAGACGGAGGATGAACACAGAAGAATGAAGTATAAGAGGATGGACCTCCAGTTCTCTTCATCCTCCTATGATGAAAATGGTTCTACCTTTTCAAAAGTACATAAAAAATGTACTGAACAAAACCAAAATGCAATCTGACATGTCTTGGAGAAAGCAAAAGCAAAAGACAGCTAAGGCCCAAACTTTAAGGAGGTTTGAACCTTCCATACAAGGATGGACTGAATTCCCATCCTCCTACGCTCAAACAAGACAAAAGACAGCTGGATGGCATTTCTGTAATTCAGATTACTGGCCTTGAATTTTTTATTAAAGTGCCCAACGGACATGAAGCATCACAACACATGGATAGACCATATTACAACACTATAAAAGGAATGGTGCTCTTCTTCATTCAATACACAACTACAAAGCATTCAAAGAAAAAGACTAAGAGCTATCAAGTGTTATTCTCATCCTCTCTTTATACTTTCTATTGTATTACACTAGATCTTTGAAACATCTTTTTAGAAAGTGCTAGTAAATTGAAACATCACAAACACCTTCAAACTATATTGTAATTTCTAAGTGAGTTACACTTAGAAATAGTTGAAATCCGTGAAAAGATATTGTAAGCTTGGTGAAGCTCAAGAACACACAAGTTGTAACTAACCTCTGTGAGAGGTTGATTGTTTTCTTAGTGAAATCTCACAAGTGTGTGAGGACTGGACGTAACCCTTATTGGGTGAACCAGTATAAAGTTGTGTGTGTCATTTTCTAACCTATCTCTCTTTGTCTTTTAAGTAATCTGTTCATACTCATATTTTTAAATTTCCAACCTCTAATTTTCATCCTCTTGAAGAGGATAAAGCTTTAAAACTTAACAGAAATTTTTAAACAACAAATATCTCTATTCAACCCCCCTTCTAGTGATATTCATAGAAATAAGTATATTAAAATATTTAAAACATCAATGATTTGATGTAAAAAGACATATATTTGTTCCGCAGTTGTAAGTATTGGGTGAGCTATAAGATATTTCCTTGGGTTATCAACTTATTATACACTCATCAAAAAAGCTTATGAGACAAAATATAAAGACCTAAAAAAAAGAAACTTTAGATATCTTGTTTGAACACCAATGAGGACCTTAATGTAGTGATCTTTAGTGAACCTGCAAAATTAAATATATGAACAGAATAGAAGAATAAGAAAATTAATTAAAGAAAACCATAAAATAGTTCAAAAAAAGAGAGAGAGAATGTAGCATGTAGGTGTAGAAGAATGAAAATATTTAATGAACGAAAAAATCTAAAAAGAAGAAATTTGTATAAAAGAATATGTTAATTATTTGTCATTATATAGAAAACCTTTTTTTTGAAACATGTAATTTTTTTATCACATGTTGTAAAAAAAAGCTTTTTTATATCACATGATTTATGTAATGGTCATGTGATTGTTGATTTTATTTGGATGAATTTTGTTGCATGCTTGACCATAAAAATCCATTTCATTATGTGTTTTAATGCACATTAACAACACTAATTTTTAGAGCATACAATTTTTTTTTGTGAGAATATATTCAATTTTTTTTTTAAATACAAAGTATTCAAATTATTAGTCTATTTTAAAAAAGGTAGAATATGCTTGAAAGATGCTATTTTTATTGATTGCATTCAAAAATAGATGCTTTAGGTAGGAGATTGGTATCATAATAAATGAATAATTTACTAGATAAATATCATGTGCACTATTTTATTTGAAGCAAAACAATTATTTTTAGTGTAGATGTAGATATTACAACTATATTTTCTTGCAGGAATTCAGTTAGACTATAAAGTTGTTGCTCAATTTTCCATTAACATTACAATTATATCCGTCAGTGTTAAACTATAAAATTAATTTGATTTTTTGATATCTAATCATTATCGATCAAAATTATATGACCTAATTAAAAACATAAAGAGAGTAATTTGTTGCCTAATTGAGTTACATAATGATTCATCTAGTTAATGGATTCAAAAATATATATACATACTTTACATGGCCAATATAAATAAAAACCATTCAAAAATATATGTTAGTGTTAGACAATAAAATTAATTTGATTATTGTCATACTTTATTCCATACATAATTAATTAAATTATATAAATTAATTATATTTTTTAATTTATGTAAAAACATTTAATTTATAATTTGAGATAAAAAAAAGTATGGGTTGTGACACCCTAAATTCCAAATTTATTAAATTTTTTTCTTTCAAATTTTAATTTAAAAATAATAGAATATAATCAAATAAATAAAACTTTTGAACGATTTCTTTAAGGCAAAAGTATCACTTAATCATGGACAAGTCATATTAATCCAAAGTTTCCATCAGCTTAACAATTCGATGGTCATAACAGTGATCAAATTAAATTCTTTTTGAAGCACACGTACATAAGTTACTGATAATTATAAATGTAGTCCCAACCCGATGTCACTATCAGAGCAAAATTTCCCAAAATTACAGATGTTCAAATATGAAATTAACATAAGGACGATGATAAAAGTCTTCAAGATGAGACGGCTTCCTACACTCTGAGAATATTAATCTTCACCTGCAGCTTGCAGCTCGTCTGCGTCCATCGCAAACGCCAAATACAAACAATGAGGGGTGAGTATCGAAATTATGTAACAATATAATGTAAACGAGAAGAACACATAAGTAATCAAATTAACACAAACATGAGAATTTTCCAGAACATAATATCAAGGTTAATCTAATTCAATCACAATAAAACAGTCATAGGGAGAAAATGTTATGCATGTCCTATACTCTATACTTCTTCATCACTTGGTACCATTCTACTCTGAAGTACTTGGTTAAGAGGCCTGATACTATGCCACTACAAGAGTAGACGGAAAATTCATGAATGGCCAAGTCCTCATAGATCCCCTCAACTCAACCCGAGACATATATACGCGACGGTCGGGGTAATCTTGTTTTGCACGGTAGATCTTGGCCTTACGGATTAACCCACTAATCCACTTAGGAATTCCCAACTAGATGTACCCCCAAGGTCTATCAGTCTTACCTTACGGTTCGACTGTAGCCCTCCACGATCAGGCTCATTCAGTTGTACTTCCCCGAATCACTAGGTTTGTCAAACCCTCCCTATATGATGACAAAATAATCCTCACTCTAAAACTACAGCATCTATCTCATACGTACTGGATTATCATAACTCGATAATTTTCAGTTGTACTTCACAATATTCATCATTATATATATATATATATTAGTCAATCACAATAAAGCCCCAATATTTGGTCTACACTACTCACAATACACAGTCCAATCACATAATAAGAAATCAAACAAGTGGGACATTCAAGTAATATCATAATTTCAATCAAGTTACAAGAACACTCAAGTACATATCATTCATACAATAACAATCAACATAAGTTTCATAAAATTAGACAGTATGAAATTTTGATATACATAAATTCACAACAATTCTATAGGTTGCTAAAATATATTTTAGTCCTCCCTATTACCATCCATATATTATTAATTAACAATTATAACTCAAAAGGGCTCGACCATACGTAGTAAGCCCCGGATGAATATCTGGGAATTTCAGTATTCCCGTTCATCTCATGTCATTTTATACTCATAATATCGAACCTCATCTCACCCCTTACCTTGGCTGAAGATTTTTCTCAACGAAGTTGATCCGTTGATGTAATGTGTCGCGTCTTCGCCAATCACCGTCTCTAACAGCCTAGTCTTTGAAATATATGTATGATTTTGATATTAAAAGTTGCGGATGGATGCAACAGGGCAGTAGTCAATTCAATTTTTTCTTCCTAATAGAACGGAAAAACAGAGACTTAGTCAATCACTAGGTTTTTTCTTCCTAATAGTCAATTCAATTTTTCCTTCTGCAATCTGGGGTTGTCAGATTGGTAGGAGAAGACTTGACTTGAGAAGTCAAGGTGTTGTGTTCCTCAAAAGTCTAGGATTGTTAGACTATTTGGGAAGACTGACTTGGAGGGTCAGTAGTACTAAGGTTTTGAATTAGTGGAAAAATCCTTCAAGTTGAAGGGACTGGATGTAGCCTAGTTAATGGTGAACCAGGATCATTCCTTGTGTTGTTTATTTTACTTTATTCGCTGCTAACTCTACTTGATTATATTTCAGATTTCAAATAATCATCAAAAACGGAAAAACAATTCAAGTAGTACAAACACAATTCAACCCCCCTTCTTGTGTTTGCACCTTCAATTGGCATCAGAGCTCGGTATCAAGGCTGAGCACTTAACAGTGTTTGAGGAAAGGTCCAAGGGGGTTCAACATGTCAGAATCCAAAGAAGAATTTGGAGGCAACATCAACAGGCCACAACTGTTTGATGAAGACCACTTTGAATACTGGAAGGGCAGAATAAGAAGCTTCTTCATCTCCCAAGATCTTGATCTCAAGACCTTGGTAGTCAAAGGCTACACTGCACCCACTACACCAGAAGATGAAGAACTGGATGTAGAAGATATGAATCCCAACCAGAGGAAGTTGTACAAGCTGCATCACAAGTCCAGAACCATCATGATCAATGCTATCACATTCAAAGAATTTGACAGATGCACCAACAAGGAAACAGCAAAAAGCATATATGACAGTCTGGTTCTGACCTATGAAGGAAGTCAACAGGTTCAAGAGGCAAAGGCAAACATACTGGTCAAACAGTATGAGCTGTTCAAGATGGAAGAAGATGAAGACATTGAATCAATGTTCAGCAGATTCCAGATTCTGGTATCAGGTTTAAAAGTATTAAAGAAAAGCTACACCACTGCAGATAATATAAAGAAGATCCTCAGAAGCTTACCAGCCAAATGGAGACCAAAGGTTACTGCAGTACAGGAAGCTAGGGATCTGAATACCTTGAAGCTTGAAGATCTGATCAGTTCCCTCAGGTCTCATGAAATAGAGCTGAATGCAGATGAACCAAAGAAGAAGAAGACCTTAGCCCTTAAGTCAAAATAGAAAAGCTGCAAAGGTTGTATCAGAATCAGAGGATAGTGATAGTGAAGACGATGATCTTGCTTACATAACCAAGTAGATTGCAAAGATGTGGCAAAACAGAAAGAAGCAAGCTCCCAGGAAAAATGGCAAATACTCCAACAAAGGAAAAGAAGAAGCTGACAAGAAAAGCATTATTTGCTATGGATGCAATGAACCTGGACATATCAAGTCAGAATGTCCAAACATGGAGAAAGGAAAGCATCAATAGAAAGGTTCCAGATTCAAGAAGAAGAGTCTGATGGCAGCATGGGATGCATCTGACTCAGAAGAGGAATCATCTGATGATGATGAGGCACAAACAGCTATGATGGCTCACATCAAGTTTGCCTCTGGACTCCATAAAGGCACTAGCTCTGGAAGAAAAGCAGAAGGTAAGAAGAATAGACAAATCATTCATTCCGACAAGTCTGGAAGCACATTAGAGGAAGCAGTATTGGCTCTGATGGCACATATCAACTCAAGTTCTGGATACAGCACAGACTCTGGAACTGATTAAGAAGATGAAAACCAAGAGGTATTCTCTAATCTCACTAAATCTGAATTAATTACTGCTCTTAAAGACTTTCTAAATGCCAACAACAAGATGTCTTTAAAACTGAAAACTCTTAGGGAAGAAAAGAAAATTCTAACCAAAGAAGTTCAAATTTTAAAGAATCAGAATGTTGAGTTTGCAACTGAAAACACTAATTTTAAAACTGAAGTTAACAGACTCAATTCTTAAAATCTAACTCTCAAAAGTAATATTTGTTCTACTTCCAATACTGTTTGTGAATCTGATATACATGAACAAGTTTTTCAAAAATTTATTGTGAATGGTATGGAAAGAAGTAAGTATGCTTCTGTGGTTTATGGAATCAGTAACAATGAATTACCAGAGGCAGAAGATGAATTACCATATGGTAAAATAAAACCAGAGGATACACCTCTAGAAGTCACCAGATAATGCATCCAGAAGATACCAGAGGATGCATCCTGAAAGCACCAGAGGATACACCAGGATGTCAAAACACCATCAGAGGATATCTTTTCTGGCTCAGATCAGAAGGAAGCAGGGTCCAGAAGGAGACCTAGACCAGACCAAAAGGAAGCCTGCCAGAGGGAGACTTGTTTCAGACCAAAAGGAATAATAAAATAATTGGTCCAGAACAAGATATTTAACCCAGATTTGGCCCAGACCAGAAGATAGCATGATTCAGAGTATGAAACTAAGTCCAGACCAGAAGAAATGATGTCCAAATTTATTCCAGACCTGATCCAGATCAAGAGGTAAATGTCCATAATTAAATATCCTTTGTCCAGAGTTAATTTCAGTTCAATCCAGACCAAGTTCAAAATTGGTCCATATCAGAAGGAAGGTGTTCAGATCAATGGTCCAGATTCAAGCATCATGGCCCAGTGTTGGCCGATATCAGACCATATGGCCCAGTGATGGTAGAGATCAGAAGATCAGAATGTGTGGTCTAGTGTTGGCCGAAATCAGAAGATCACAGCAGATCAGATTGCAAGTCCAGAGTGGTCGAGATCAGAAGATCAGAAAATATAGTCCAGTGTTGGCCGAGATCAGAGGATCACAGCAGATCAGTTTGTATGGTCCAGATATGGACGAGAGCAGAAGATCAAACGGTCCAGAATTAGTCATGATGATAATCGGTGGAGATTTGATTAAATTTTATCAAAGTATTAAAAGGATTTGATACAAAAATAAATTGAAGTCGTATGGGAATTCAGAAGCTATTGGCGGGAAGAAAGATTTGATCCAGAATTAATTAAAGACAGGATTGGCCAGAGTTATTTTTGAAAGCAAATTTGGAGCTAAAAATATATGTTTTTTATTTAAGTGAAGCCCGATTAGTCAAAGTATTTTTGCAAGAGTATCTGGCAAGATACAACTCGAATTTAAGCTGGAAGAGACCCTAATTCACATCTATAAAAGGAGGCTCAAGGCAGAAGACTTAGCATCGAAAACCACAAAAGAGTCATACACTTCCAGAAGCAAACACTCGAGTTCTCAGTGAGGTTAATAGTGAGTTTCAGCTTTCCAGAAGCAAGCACTCGTGTTTTTCTTTACCTTGTGTTAGATCTAAGTTGTTGAAGTAGAGTCTACAATCCGAGGGAGTCAGAACGAGTAGCAGATTACTTAACATTTAGATTCAATGCGTTGTAATTCCTTCTATAATTTGGGGTTGTCAGATTGGTAGAAGAAGACTTGACTTGAGAAGTCAAGGTGCTGTTTTCCTCAAAAGTATAGGATTGTTAGACTGTTTGAGAAGACTGACTTAGAGGGTCAGTGGTATTGTTGTAATTCAAGGTTTTGAATTAGTGAAATCCTTCAAAGTGAAGGGACTGGACGTAGCCTCGTTAACGGTGAACCCGTATAAAATTCTGTGTTTTTATTTTACTTTATATCCACTGCTAACTCTGTTTGATTCATACATCAGGTTTTGTTATAAAACAGCAAAAACAGAAGAAAAAAATATTCAAGTTAGGCAAACACAATTCAACTCTCATTCTCGTGTTTACACCTTCACCTGTTAAGTCTAACAAACCTTGACCCAACCAGTTTTGGGTACCAAAGAACAAAATTGTTTATGTCGCAGATATTATGAGCAACTAGAAGGAAACACCAATCATGCTGCCTAGTCATTGGATGCTGGCAATGCACAAACAGAAAAAGGTGTATGTTCCAATTTCCACCAGACAGAAGCAAAATGAGTCTGATGAAGGAAGGTCTTGTCAGTACAATTCACACTAGAAACAGAATCAGAACCAGAACCCGAACCTGAACCAGAACCAGTATCAGAATCAGAGGTTCAGCCACGAACAGCAGATTCATACACATCAGCTTCAGTATTACCAGAAGAAGCAGAATTACCAGAAGAAGCAGAATTACCAGAATCGCCATAAGTTCGAGAATCACCAGAGGAACATGGTGTATCAGCCAAAGCATAATCAAGGGAACAGTTCAACCAGTCTGAACAAGCCAGAAACAAAACTGGCTCTGATGGCTCGTACAGAATCTGATTATAGCACTGAGTCTGATTCTGACTCTGACGGTGAAGTATCAGAAGAAGAAAGGTCTGATCTGCAACACAAAGTATGGTATCTGGACAGTGGATGCTCCAGGCATATGACTGGAGATATATCAATATTCCAGAAGCTAACTCTTAAGAAAGGAGGCAAGGTTGCCTTTGGAGGAAACCAGAAAGGTTAGATCATTGGTACAGGCACAGTTGGTAACAGTTTTTCTTCCTTATCTATTGAAAATGTTTTATTAGTTAAAAGTCTGAATCACAATCTGTTAAGCATTAGTCAGCTAAGTGATTGCAAGTATGATGTTGTGTTTAATCAGAAAACCTGCAAGGCTGTTAGTCAAAAAGATGGATCTGTTTTGTTCAGTGGTGTTAGGCAGAATAATGTCTATAAAATAGATTTGTTTAGCCTAGTTAAGAATAAAGTTAAGTGTCTTTTATCTGTTAGGGAGGAAAATCTGATTTGGCACAAACGGTTAGGCCATGCAAACCCTAGGCTGGTTTCTGAGTTAAGTAAACTTCAGCTAGTGAGAGGTCTTCCAAAACTAAGTACCAAATCTAAGATTCTGTGTGAAGCATGTCAAAAAGGTAAACAGACCAAAAGCTCTTTTAAATCTAAAAACTGTATTTCCACTTCACAACCTCTTGAACTGCTTCATTTATATCTGTTTGGTCCTGTTCAAACTGCATCCCTTAGTGGTAAAAAGTATGGGTTTGTCATAGTTGATGATTACTCAAGGTGGACTTCGGTAAAGTTCCTGAGAAACAAAGATGAATCTCATAAGGTATTTATTTCTTTCTGCAAGCAAGTTATGAATGAAAAAGGTTTTAAAATCATAACTATTATAAGTGATCATGGAGGTGAGTTTGAGAACAGGTACTTTGAATAATTTTGTGATGAGAATGGCATCTCTCACAACTTCTCATCCCCCAGAACATCTCAACAGAATGGAGTTGTTAAAAGGAAGAATCGGTCACTGCAGGAGATGGCTAGAACCATGCTAAATGACATGAATGTTGCTACCGACCTATGGGCAGAAGCTGTCAACACTGCATGCTACATCCAGAACAAAGTTTACATCAGGTCTATTCTAAACAAAACTTCATATGAACTGTGGAAAGGTAAGAAACCTAATATTTCCTATTTCAAACAGTTTGGCTACATTTGTTATATGTTAAACACTAAGGATAATCTTGCAAAATTTGATTCCAGATCTCAAAAGTGTACCTTCATTGGTTAGTCTGAGAGATCCAAAGCTTATACAGTGTTTAATAAAGAAACTAACACTGTGGAGGAATCCATACACATTAAGTTTGATGACAAACAGCTTAACTCTGAAAAGTCAAAGCAAGATGAGGAAATTGCAGGTTTACCAGAAGCACAGGAAGCAGGAGCAAATCAAACAATAGAACCGGAGAAAGAAAAGGATGAAAGCAAATCCAAAGATAATGTTGAACCTGAAGACAAGTCAGAAGCAATGAATGGGTGGAAGTACAAGTCTTCACATCCAGAAACACTGATTATTGGAAGTGCAGTTGAACCATTGAAAACCAGATCATCATTCAAAGAAACAAGCCTGTTTGGTTTACATTCTACCATTGAACCAACTACTGTTGATGAAGCACTGGCAGAAGAAGGATGGATTCTTGCAATGCAAGAAGAGTTGAATGAGTTTGAAAGGAATCATGTTTGGGATCTGGTATCCAGACCAAACAAAAATATCATTGGAACCAAGTGGGTGTTCAGGAACAAACTCAATGAAAAATGTGAAGTGGTCAGGAATAAAGCTAGGCTTGTGGCACAAGGATACAGTCAGCAAGAAGGCATTGATTACACTGAGACTTTTGCTCCAGTGGCCAGGTTAGAAGCAATTCGTATCTTACTCTCTTTTGCTGCAAATCATGATATTACTTTGTATCAAATGGATGTCAAAAGTGCCTTCTTAAATGGTTATATAAGTGAGGAAGTCTATGTCAAGCAGCCCCCAGGTTTTGAAAATTCTGATTTTCCAAACCATGTTTTTAAACTTAAAAAATCTTTATATGGTTTAAAACAAGCACCTAGGGCATGGTATGACAAACTTAGCAATTTCTTACTTAAAAATTAGTTTAATAGAGGCCAAATAGATAACACCTTGTTCAGAAAATCCATTAAAGATGATATTTTGATCATTCAAGTTTATGTTGATGATATTATCTTTGGATCCACTAATGGCACTCTCTGCCAAGAGTTTTCTGATTTGATGCAGCAAGAGTTTCATATGAGCATGATGGGAGAACTTAAGTTCTTCCTAGGAATTTAGATTCAGCAAGACAAAATAGGTATACTCATTCACCAATCTAAGTACACTAAAGAACTTCTCAAAAAGTTCAAGATGAATGATTGTAAGCCTATGGCCGCCCCCATGCACCCCACCTGCTCACTTGAGAAAGATGAATTCGGCCAAAAGGTAGACCAGAAAATATACAGAGGTATGATTGGATCCCTTTTTTACCTAACTGCTTCTAGACCTGACATTTTGTTTAGTGTTTGTGTCTATGCTCGTTTTGAAGCTGACCCTAGGGAATCCCACTTAACTGATGTCAAAAGAATCCTTAGATACCTTAAAGGAACCACACATCTTACATTGCTCTACAAGAAAACTCCCACATACAAATTGAGTGGATACAGTGATTCTGATTATGCTGGAGACAAATTAGATAGAAAAAGCACAAGTGGCAGTTGTACGTTTCTAGGTGATAATCTGATTTCTTGGTCAAGCAAGAGACAAAGCACCATTGTCATGTCAACAGCAGAAGCTGAATACATATCAGCAGCAGGATGCAGTTCATAGTTAATCTAGATGAAACATCAGTTGGAAGACTACAACATCTTTGAAACTAACATCCCTTTATATTGTGACAATACTTCAGCCATCAACCTAACCAAAAACCCTATCCTTCATTCTAGAACCAAACACATAGAAATCAAACATCACTTTATCAGAGACCATGTTCAAAAGGGAACACTAAGCATCCAGTTTGTAGACATAGATCATCAATGGGCTGATATCGTCACCAATCCATTGTCTGAAGATCGATTTGAGCTCATCAAGAAGCATCTCAACATCATCTCCATATCTGACTAGATCAAGTAGTCTCTTTAGAGGAGTAAGTCTTTTATTTTATGTCTTTTATTTTTTTTGTACTCCAGAAGATAAAAAAAATCTCTTTTTGGCTGATAACAAAAGGGGGGAGAGAAAGAAATAGTGAAACAAAAGTAGGAGTTGAAAATGAGAGGAGAAAAGAAAGAGTGAAACAAAAGAAGAAGTTGAAAAGGAGAGGAGAAAAGAAAGAGTGAAACAAAAGAAGAAGTTGAAAAGGAGAGGAAAAGTCTATGGCATTAGACTTAGGGGGAGAAGCTTGATCTGAGGGAGAGCCTAACAAGATAAGTCATCAAAAATACAAGGTTTTGTAATCATCAAAAAGGGGGAGAATGTTGGAACCAAGTTGGTTCTATACTTAGTTTTGATGTTAACAAAAGTATTTTATGTAAATAGTATGTTGACTTAGAAGAACAAATCAGAAGTTGTGCAAAATTAGAGATTGACACCACCAGAAGATACATCCAGAGGAAGCAACCAGAAGATAGAACTGTCATCAGAAGGTTAGACCAGATAATGCATCCAGAGGATGCATGCAGAAGACACCAGAGGATACACACCAAGAGGATATCAGAGGATGCCATCAAAGGTCAAATAAAATCATCAGAGGATATCTTTCTTGGCCCAGATCAAAAGGAAGCAGAGTTCAGAATGAGACCTGGTCCAGACCAGAAGGAAGCTTGTCAGAGGGAGATTTGGTCCAGACCAGAAGGCATCATAAGATAGACTTGGTCCAGAATTAATTATGAGTAGAAGATAGCTTGGTCGTGAATATATGAATCAGTCCAGACTTAATCCAGACTTGATCCAGAGCAGAAGATAACTATGACTTGGTCCAGACTTGGTTCAGACCAGAAGATAGCATGGTCCAGAACATAAAACTCAGTCCAGATCAGAAGAAATGATTGTCCAGATTTATTCCAGACTTGATCTAGATCAGAAGATAAATGTCCAGATTAAAATATCACAAGTCCAGATTTAATTCAGATTCAATCCAAACTCAGTCCAGACTTGGTCCAGATCAGAGGGAAAATGTTCAGATCAATGGTCCAGATTTATGCATGGCCCAATGTTGGCTGAGATCAGAAGATCAGATCATATGGTCCAGTGTTGGCCGAGATCAGAAGATCAGATCATATGGTCCAATGATTGGTCGAGATCAGAAGATCAGATCATATGGTCCAGTGTTGGCCGAGATCAGAGGATCACAGAATTGGTGCAGATCAGATCATAAAGTCCAGAGTTGGTCGAAATCAGAAGATCATATGGTCCAAATTTAATCATGATGAAAACCAATGATAACTTGATGGAAATTCGAAGAAGACTTGATTAAATTTTGATAGAAATTTGATCAAAGTATTAAGGGGACTTGATTCAAAAATTACTGAAGACTTGAAGAAATTCGAATGCAATCTGAAGCTTAAAAATATATGGTTTGAAATTAAAAGAAACAAGATTGGTCAACAGAATTTTCAAATGCAATCTGAAGCTAAAAAGATACGATTTTTATTTAAGTGAAACAGGATTGGCCAAGTTATTTTTGCAAGAGAATCTGGATATATACAGCTCGAATTTGATCATGGAAGAAACCCTAATTTTCATCTATAAAAGGAGGCTCAAGGCAGAAGACTTAGATATCGAAAATCAGTAAAAGAGTCATACACTTCCAGAAGCAAACACTAGAGTTTTCAGTGAGGTTAATTGTGAGTTTCAGCTTTCCAGAAGCAAGTACTCGTGTTTTTCGTTCCCTTGTGTTAAATCTATATTGTTGAAGTAGAGTCTACAATTTGAAGAGTCAGAAGAAGTAGCAGGTGACTTAGCAATTAGATTCAAGGTGTTGTAATTCCTTCTGCAATCTGGGGTTGTCAAATTGGTAGGAGAAGACTTGACTTGAGAAGTCAAGGTGTTGTGTTCCTCAAAAGTCTAGGATTGTTAGACTGTTTGGGAAGACTGACTTGGAGGGTCAGTAGTACTGTTGTAATTCAAGGTTTTGAATTAGTGGAAAAATCCTTCAAGTTGAAGGGACTGGATGTAGCCTAGTTAATGGTAAACCAAGATAAATCCTTGTGTTGTTTATTTTACTTTATCCACTGCTAACTCTACTTGATTATATTTCAGATTTCAAATAATCATCAAAAACAGAAAAAGAATTCAAGTAGTACAAACACAATTCAATCCCCCTTCTCGTGTTTGTACCTTCATAATATATGTGCATATAGTTGATAACATGTCTTAAGTCTTAATAGTTGATTAATACTTTTTTGGACAAATCCGTTATCAATACTAATTATAACTATTTATTAGTCTTAATATATTTTTAATTATAATAATAATCTTTTAGTAATTTTGACTTTATTTATCATATGGTGATATTTTTATCAACATCTCCTCATATGGTCATTAAATGTAATCTCTCAATATAAAATCATTAAATATTAGGTGATTTAATATATGTCATGCGTAATATGTGTCATTTTACATGTTTATAGTGTATATGTAAGTGTTATACTAAAATGTGATAAAAGAACATGTATTTAAGAATACCAAAAAAAATTTATTGATAAAAGTAATATTTAAAACAGTTGAAAATAAATTTAAAATACAAATTCTAAGATAAAATTTCTTAATTTAAATCATTAACATAGGTCTTATGTTAGCTTTACGTGAAATAAGTGAGAGAGAAGTTGGAGAGAGATACACCATTTCTGTTTATTGGTCCGAGAAAGAAGTTGGAGAGAGATACACCATTTCTGTTTATTGGTTTGAGAGATTAAAAACACATGGACCCACATACTTTTTCTTTCTCAGCGAAGAAATGGAAGTGAGTATTTGAATAATGCTTATTTCCCCTTTTTGTCTTCTTCTTTCAACTTTACGTGGGATATTTTCAGTGTTGAGTATTAATTCAATCAAAGTAATAATATACGAACATTTAAATGCAACTGACTTAATTTAATTTATTAATAATTACAAAAATAATTATTAAATTAATAACTAAAATAACAAGTAAAATAATTATTAAATTACGTTCAAATAAAAATTAAATTAATTTTTAATATAAAAATAATTTTGTTATTTTAAAAAGTAAATACATTTCTCATTCTTCTATTTCTTTTATATTTTATTTTAAATTAACTAATACGTCAAATCTACTCTATTTCTCTAATTTTACACTCTCTCTCACTTATTTTTCTCTTCTCAATTTTTTCTCCCAATCAAACACAAATGTAAATACTCTTGTAATAGAGTATGCTTATATGTAGTTTCTATTCTTAATATATATATATATATATATATATATATATGAGGATTGTAATTCATCGACTTAGTTAAAGTCAATTTAGTTAAAGTCTTTTGGCGTTTTGAGTTAGTGGAAGATCGTTATAGCATTTCAAACATCTAGACCATTCTTTGATGAACTATTTCTCTGTGTTGTTAATGCATATTCATCATTCTCATGTGAAATGCAAGTTTCTAGCATGTATGATTTTGTTTTCCTTATGGGATTCAATTTCTTCATTATTGGAACTTGCATTTCTTATACTATTTGGTGACAAGTGCATTTATAAATAGTTGATATTATGATAATTATAGTTCTTATATTTTAATAATTAATTAATGATATCCAAGTGAGAGAATTGTTGAATTTTATGGATTGCCTTAATTAAATTAAATATAAATAATTAAATATATTATTGTATTCTTTAATGCATTTATATTATAAAATATATATATATATATATATATGAATATTCTGTATGGGCCGTAAATACGAATGGTCTGTGATGGATTGGACTATTCTTTGGTTAACGTTCTAAGAGGTCCCTAGTCTCAGCTAAGAGTTTTCTACACTGCATCCCAACACATATACTTGCCACCATCACCCATATAAAAATACAATTTTATCCTTTTAACTATTTAAAATAAGTTTCGAAATTGATAGTTTCAAAAGTTTCAAATTTTCGAAACTGATATTTTCAAAAGTTTCAAAAATCAAATTTTTGAAATAAGGATATATTTCGAAAATTTGGAATGTTTCGAAAGTTTTAAACATTCAAGTATCACTTATTTTTTTGTTTTGAAGATTTGGAAAAGTTCAAAAGTTATAGTGATTTCTTTATGTTCGAAAGAGAAAGTGAAAAAATGGAAGTTAAAAAAATTTAAGGTTTTTATATATGGTTAAAAGGACAAAATTGTATTTTCATATGGGTTGAAGGGTGACAAATATAGGTGGGAGTGGTAGAAAATTCCTCAACCGATGAATATTGAAAATATTAATCTGACTACCCATTAACCCTAGCCACCAAGTTCATCAGGACGAGGATAATCATCCATTCTCAAAGACACAACTATAGATTCAACGAGTACACGTTATTATGAATTATATGTTATGATTTGTATCTATGATTTTGGACGATCCCATTAAAATTTCCAACAGTGCCTAGATTGTGAAAAGTGCTCTTGATTGAGGTAGAGTAGTTTTCGTTTCTTTATCATTCAAAGTGTTTTAACATTAGTTAAATCCAAAATTTGAGAATTGATTATGTTTGTTATGTTGTTGTTGACCTAAATTGGTCAACTAAGTAACCTTTGGCATACTATGATAAAGTATTAAAACTCTTATAGTCTCATAATAATAGTATTTCTTGAAGTTATGGGCACAAGTTTCCTGCGAAAGGACATATTATAATATTCTTTCCTTCTATGCAAGTTTGATCTAACGTATTATCCACATTAATACATTATCACTGGTCTGCACTGGTTCAGTTGGCCTGGTTCAGTAGGTTTGTCAGCTGGCCTAACTGGTTCTGCTAGATCAACTTTGGCCTGTTCAGTCTCGTTGACTGATTTAGAATGGACTAGTTTTGGCTGTTGAACCGGAACAATATGTAGTCCAACAACATCCTTCACAATTTTATCAAAAGCGTTCCCCACAAGAGGGTTCAACCGCATGTCAGTCCGAGGGGAATACAGGTGGAAGAACTTGTCATAACTGACGAAATCTGTATCATTACGCTGCTCTATATTCAAGCTGTTATGATCATTCCCATATTTTTGGGCTTGTTGTGCTCCATTCTTTGGAACATAGATTGCATGCTTTTAAGCATAGTTCTTTACAGGATGAACTTTAGATGAGTTATTCTTACAACAGTTTAAAAGTGAATGCTTAATCACATGACATGATGAGCAAAAAAGAGGAAGTTTCTCGTATTTTACTTCAACGTTGAAGGCAAAACCCATCCTATTCGACAAGATAATTTGGCAAACAATCCAATATGACAAGATCTACTAAAATTCTTTCATAATAACTAAATTTCTTGCTACTAGTTGCCTCGTCGAGAGTAAGATCCCACAACACGAGCAATAGCATAAAGAATTTTAGGTTTCCAATACTCATGCAGAAGACTATGAATCCGAATCCAAAATTGATTAGTGTTTTTTACGGTATCCGAATTAAAGTTCGACCAATCAAATAACTTGAGCATACCCAGTTTAAGGCTCCAAGAACCAACGGCCAGGACTTGATGCAAATCGTCAATGAAAGAAAACGAGAATACATTAAAAAAAAAAAAACCTTTACCATTAGGTGTGAGAGACCAGTAATCAAGAGCCTTCCATAAAAGACTTAACTTGGCACAAAAGGTATCGTACGTATAAGGAGGGTCATCCTTTTGCATCATGAGGTGGCAATGGAGAGATGTCTTACAGCTTTCAATACCAGCGGCACATTCATCTTGAAGAATTTTAAAGCACAATATTGGTAATTGGTTTAACAGAATGTCACAAGTATTGTTCAGTGCCTTTTGAACATTTTTTTGCTGATGCGCCTGAGAAGGAGAAGCTGCTGGAGAAGGAACAGGTTATGCCGAAGAAAGACACGTCCAAGGCAAGTTTCTTGCAGCGATAAATCCGAGCCCTGCCAAGGGCAGTTCAGCGTTCAAGACAGTGCAAAACCAAGGTCGGCGCTGTTCATTTACATATCAAGACTCCACGTTCGTGCCTTAAGAATACCACCATTGTTTCCAAAGTTTCTTTTCCACTTATCTTTGAAAACTTAGCATTGAAAACAAATTGATGACCTTGCTTTCAAACACACAGGTTTCACAACTTCACACTCAAGGGTTTGAGGCATTGATCTACATTATCACATGCTTGTTTTCAGTCGATTATATATGTTCAAAAGCTGAATTTAAAAGAATAAACTACCAGACATGTGGATCCAATTAGCCCCATGATTGATGCTTGAGCTATTTAGCACGATACGATATGACAACTGACAGATATGGTTAGAAAGAAGCACTTCTATTTTATCAAGTTGATACTAGTGTCTAGATGCCATGTTCAATCCCATTAAAAAAATTCCAAACAATCTCAGCCCCCATTTTACTGAAAGAATAGATAGAAGTACATCAGAGAGAGCTTGCAATAGCTAGTTTTCTCTGGACATACAACCAAATCGAAGATACTGAAAATGCATATTACAAATTGCTGTGTTTAGTCCAATTCTAAAAACAATTCTATAGCTTCATAGGTTGGGTTTATAACCTCAACTTCATGCTAATGCTAATCTAAATGTCTATTCCTAACGAACTACAAAATTTGTTCCCGTAGAAATGTACAAAAGATTCAAACACATTCATACTATACTATACTATACTATACTATACTATACTATACTATACCATATACCATATACAATATACAAGTTCAATTACAGTTATGCCTATCCATGAGACACTGCACATCTTATTTTATACATTCCATCTATTTTGCTCACACCATGCCGTTATCTAGCAATCCATCAACACGATGAACAACAACAAACTCACCGCGATACATATCCGGAGCAATAACCTTCACGCCGTTTACCAATCTTAAACGAGGAAAAACCGTTACTCTAATATCAAACCCGTCAAAGAGACTCGGTAACAGTGTACCACCAGGTAGACGAATCAAATCACGCCACGTAATCAATCTCCGGACCACGTGTTTCCTTAAAACTGTTACGTTTCTAACGGCCTCGTCTGGTGGCGTGAAGATAGTTAGTTTGGTGCCGTTCGTAAATTCCGGAAATACAGTTTGCAGAGGCGGCAGTTACGGAACAATTGTTGGATTGGAGGACACGAAGCAGAGGTTCGGGAGTAGGTTCGGGGAGAAAGAGGGAAGAGGAATTGAAGAAATCGTGAATAGTGAGAATGAGGAGGAAGGGGGTTTCAAAGAGAGGGGTAGTTGAAACGGTTATGTTGTTGATGGAGAAGTGAGGGGTAGAAAGGGAATTTGAAGTGATGGTGAGATGTGAATATGGGAGGAGAGTGGGTAAAGGAGTGGAAACTGGGAGAGATGTGAGGTATTGAAGAGGGAATTTTGAAGGGATGATGTGGTATTGAAGGAGGGAGAGAGGAAGGGAGCCGTGACGGCGGAAGGCGGTGTCGGAGGGGACGAATATGATGGCGGAGGTGGTGGTTGGGGGTTCGGTGGAGGAGGCCCATGGAGAGGAAGTTGGAGTCGGTAAGGGTTTGTGCGGCGGTGGAGAAGAGGGGTTCGGTGGAGGAGGTGATGGTGGGGATGGGGAGGAGGGTGAGTGTGATGGTTAGGAGGAGTAGGGTGTTGGGGATTTCTTCCATTGGAATTGAGATTATTATCATATTATTATTATTATTATTATGTGCTCTGCTTATTGGATTTCTTGGCAGGAGAAAAATGTAGTTTTCGGGGAGTGAATGAAATTGCGATTTGGGCGGGAATATATATCAAGGTTATTTTTTGACAAGAGGGAAGATATATGAATGTTGGTAATGCTTATCTCTCAATTTTTTTCTAATGCTCTTACATGAACACCCTAAATTTTCAATATCTAATTTTTTTTATCATATATCTTTCTCTTTTAACGAGTCATTTGAATGTATGAGTGTCTTTAATATTCTTTTTATCCAATAGAAATAGGTCCAGTTAAATAAGAGTTTGATGGAAAATAAATAAATTATATTAAAAATTGTTTTATTTAATATTTAAATTTAATTTTGCTTAAATGATTTTTTCTTAAATTCTTGGGTGTTATGAAAAAATATATCAAAAAATAAATAAAAATTAATTTAAAATTTAAATTTATCCAAAGTTAATTAAACATAAATAACAATATAATTTTTATGATTGTTGATTGGATATCTTTTAAATAATCCAAATTTGAAAAGGAAAAAAAAAAAAAAAAAACAACAACCTACTTCACTTTCAAAATTAAATACCCCACCCCGTACTCTATTTTTGACACTAATAAGAGATCGGATTTTCCAAAGACGACTTTATGGTAGTCCTCGCCTTCCAAATGGCGACCTTGTGTTGAAATTTTGAATTTTTATTTCATTTTAGTAACAGGTGGAAAAGGCTGCCCTTTCAAAGGGCAACATTATACAACCATTTTTTTAGTTTTACTTTATTAAAAAATATAAAATAAGTATTAATAATAATATAAATTATTAAAAATATAAAAAATACAAAAAAAATTTTACAAAGGTTGAATAAAGTTGTTATTAATATTTATGAGTGTTTGCAATGCGATTTAAATCAATTTTTTTATTTAAAACAAGTTATATAATCCAAAGATACAATTGCATTCGATTTGAATGACACGATTAAAAAATATTGATTTGATATGATCTAATTACAAGGATTTTAATTTAGATCAATTTTTGAATTTCCAAATTACAATTGTAAATAATATATTAATATCAAAAACATAAATAAGTGGGTTTAATGTAAAAATATACCATATAATATTCTAAAATTTAACATTAAAAAATAAGAATGATTGATTATGTTTGAAATATCTAAAATAGCAACAACAAAAAAAGATTAAATTAAACTAATAAGTATCATTAGAAGAAAAACTAAGGGACAACAAATAATACATAAATGTAATATATCGTGTTATAAAAAATAAGCAAATATTAAAATTTATGTATGTGGTTTGGTTTAGTTTAGTTTTGAAAAAGTATTTCAAAATCCAATCTTTGCCGTTTCCACAAAATAATATTCAAAGATATTAAATAATATATAAATGTAATCGACTTTTTTAAACGTGTCATTCAAACATAATTGAATCTGATGTAATTGTATCTTTGGATCATATGTTTTTTCTCCCAAACTAATCCATACAACACTACAAATACCAATAATAAGATAATCAATCATACTCAAAAGCAATGTACAAATATTAACAACTCAACTCAATCTATATAGTTTTTTTTTTACTTTTTGTATTTTTTTTTTGTATTTTTAATAAATTTATATTATTACTATTATTTATTTTACATTTTTATTAAAAAATTAAAACTAAAAAAGATAAGATAGTATAATGTGGCCCTTTCAAAGGGCTACATCTGTTGAGGAAAAAACCTTTTTGATATATGTTTTAATGACAACAAACCTTTTAAATTAAATGATTAAGTTTTATGAATGGTGGTCTTCTATTGATTTCACTTAAGTTTTGTTTAAGGAACATGAATTCATAAGTGAACAAAGCAAGAAACCATTCACTTCATCAAAATGCACAAATGTGATCAATTACAATCAAAAGAAGCCATTCGAATCACAAAGAAAAAGGCCATGAATCAAGCTGCCAAAACAAGACTGAACAGTCTCCAGAATGTCCAGAATTAACAGCATGTTAATGATTCAAGGAAAGTCAAAAAATCAGCATAAAGAACTTGACACAATCTGGAAAAACATAAGATGTTACCCGATAACATCACCAGAAGATACCTCTAGAGGATACCAGAAGATGCCTCCAGAGGATACCAAAAGTTGTCACCAGAGGATGAAGTCATTACCAGAGGATGACATCATCATAGGATGATGACGTCACCAGAAGATAACGTCACCAGAGGATGATGATGTCACCAGAGGATACCTCAAGAAGAGGATACCAGAGGATACCTCAAGAAGAGGATACCAGAGGATACCTCCAGAAGACGTCACCAAAGGATACCTCAAGAAGACGTCACCAGAGGATACCTCAAGAAGACGTCACCAGAGGATACCTCCAGAAGACGATATCAGATGATACCTCCAGAAAACGATATCAGAGGATATCTCCAGAAAATACATTCAGAGGAAGAACCAAGTTTGTTCTTGGACATCAGAATGTCCAGAATGATCAGAACAGTCTCCAGAATGATCTTCTATCAAGAATGATCATCAGTCTCTAGGAATGATCATTAGTCTCCATAAATGATCATCAATGTCCAGAATGATACAATCATTCTCCAGCATGTTAACAATCAAATCTCCAGCATGTTAACATTAATCTCCAGCATGTTTAACATCATTTTCTAGCAGTGTATCATCAGTCTCCATATTAATAAACAATCTCCAGCAGCAAACATCTTTCTCCAGGATTCTGTTTCACTTCATCAAGACTGTTTGAACCTGATTTTTATGCAAGGAAAAATCATGTTTATCTTAAATGGATTTCCAGTACATCATCATGAGATATGAAGCTTTAAAGATTGTTAATTATGATTCTAAATGTATTGTTAATTTAACCTGTTCTTTTGAGTGTGTTAATTCAAAGATAGGTTTCAAAAGAATCAAAGAAAACAACATAAACAAAGGCAGAGAACATTCTTGACATATTCTGGAAAACGGAGAATGTTCGCCAGGCCGTGACAGCATAAAGACCAATCTTTCTCCATCACTTAATTGAAGTTATTGACTCTGGAAGTTACATGGATATGATCACTACATGGCAGAGAACACATAGGATCTATTCAAATCAAAGAGGACATTCAAATTGCAAAAGAAAAAGACTCTCAAACAAGCCTGTCCAGACAGTTCTGGAAATGATTGTCAAGACTGTTAAAACAATCTTGAAGTCAAGTCAGTTTCCAGTATGTTCAGAAATCAGTCCAGATTGATTATCAATCTCCAGGATATCCAAAAGCTAAAGCTCCAGATTGATCATCAATCTCCACCAACTACACTACAGTTTTCTGCAACAACATTTTGTGATCATTTTCAATTTGTTTTAAATGATCCAAAGCTTCAGTTCAAGCCAACAATATTATCACTTATCAAAAGCATTAAAGGATCATTAATTACTTAAGAAAATTTGATTCAAAACGCAACACACAGCTCATTCTGAATAGAAAATAAAAATAGTCAAAAGTTGGATTATTTTTATTCAGAAATAATGCCTTTGGTCAAGCCTGACAAGGGCACTACCAACAGCTCTATTTGACCGTCATTAAATGCTCTCACGCCTATAAAAGGAAGGCCAAAGCTCAGGAAGAAAACACAGCTTTAAGTACAGAGAAAAACATCACTCGCATACATACTTGAAAATCTCCAATCACTTACAAGAGTCAGTTTGGTTAAATTCGTTTTACTCTGATACATTTATATTGAATTCTTTGTAAAGAATCGAATCTCAAACAAGAGTTGAGACATTTCAGATTCTAACAAAACAATCTCATCATTATTGTAAAACTCAAACTATAAGAGTTAAGTATAGTTTGGGGTAGATTGTAAGAAATCACTATCAAGGTTGGTAGGTGATTTGATTAATCTCTTTCTGGGTGGAATTAGATTAAAGTCTGTAACAAAGATCAAGGTTGATCTAAGCTAGGTGCTGTAAAACCAAGAAGGTTCTTGTTTTAAACACTTAGTGGAAAATCTCACTGTGGTGAGGACTGGACGTAGCCCGGGTTGGGTGAACCAGGATATATCTGTGTGTGATATCTCTTCCCTTATCTCTATTTACTTTCAGTCTGTTAATTATCAAGTTAAATAGATAAACTGAACTGTTGATTTTAACTAACCAAGAACGTTCTCTATTTTCTGGTGAAAACCAAGAACGTTATCTGTTTTCTGTTTTCACAACCAAGAACAATCTTGAGTTATTTTCTTAAGTTTTTAACAGGAATTTTAAAAGGGCGAATTTACAATTCAAACCCCCTTTCTTGTAAATCGATATTGCTACTTCAACATCCTCCATATTTTTAAAATAAAATAAAATTTAAACACAAAGTCACCTTTTAGAAAAGGTGGAGTCTTTGACAAAATGGCCTTTGCAAAATTCAAATTCTTACTAGTACTAAAAAGTTAAAATATGGCATATTGATATTTACTTTTAAAAGTGGGGTAGATTGATGTAATAATTATCACCATGGAAAATATGCATGTCCTTTTTCTTTTCCTTAAAGCATGGAAAAGTTTTTCCAGTTATCCTGACGCGGGACACCAAGATAATTGAGACCTCTTGATAAAGCTGGTTTGGTCATGACCCCAACCGGTGTCTCGATTGTTCGTCTTTTACCCATTGTTTCATGCCTGAAACAATCTTCAATGTCCCACGTATTTTCTTGGACCATGCATTTCATTATATTATCCATGTAATGCATATGTAACAGTATGTATGCAATGCATATCTCATTAAAACATCAAATGCAAGTAATTAAATAATCCTTAACATAATAAAATGTAAACTAGAAGGTAAGAATAACTTCAAGTCACTCATTAGGGGGATCTTAATTAGAGTGAACATTTAATTGGAGGAAGTCATTTAATTAGGTATTTTGATCAGGGAAAGTTAAATTAGAGGAAACATGATTAGTGGAAGGCTTAGATCAGAGGCAGACTCGGATAAGAGGCAACATGATTAGAGGCAAACTCAGATCATAGACAGCATGATTAGTGGAAGACTTCGATCAGAGGCAGCGAGATCAAAGGAAGGCTTGGATCATAGGCAGCATGATCAAAGGCAGACTCAGATCAGAGGCAACATGATTAGAGGAAGATATGGATCAGAGGCAAACTTAGATTAGAGACAACAAGATCAGAGGAAGACTTGGATCAAAGGCAACATGATCAAAGGAAGACTTGGATCAAAGGCAGCGTGATCAGAGACAGACTCGGATCAACGACATCATGATCAGAGGAACACTTAGATCAGAAGTAGTGTGATCAGAGGCATACTCAGATCAGATGTAACATAATCAAAGGAAGACTTCAAAGGCAGCTAGAAGTAAGAAATATCATAAGCAACCAGAATGAAGGAAAATTAGCGGCAGCTGGAATGAAGGAATATTATAGGCAACCAAAATGAAGGAAAATGAGAGGCAACCAAAAGAAAGAAAAAATCCAGAAGAAGTATCAAATAAGGGCAAAACTGAAACGTTTAGAGGGATTTATGGAACATATTAACACCATAATTATCCTATTCGTTAACATAATATAAATCATCACACGACAAATGCAAAATGGATGATTTTAAGAGCAATTAAATACAAATTCTCAAATATTTCTTACATGCTAAAACTCATAGTTTTTTTTCTCACTCTCAGATTTTAACAAAACCCAATATCAAACCTAAAAAATAATTTCTAACAGAAATTGAAATTAAAATCGAACCCAAAAGACCCATATGCAAAATGTGAAAACAGTTTGTAACACCCCGAATTTTTTATCCAAAGCATTACTTAAAAATACTTATTGCTTAGAAAAATTAAGTAAGAATACCTAAACTACTATTCATCTAAATAATTAGTAAACCCTAAACCCCAAAATAATATACATAATAATTTATATCATATTTTTACTAAAATTCATAGCAGATAAATAAAAATTTCTTCAAAAGAAAAGAAACTTTTATGAGTTATTAGGATATCATATTTCTCAATAAAAGAAACTCCTACAAATAGAATACTTCAGACTTTTTCCTCCTACAGAACAGTGAAATCTCAATAAACTTGATTTAACTATCATTTCTTAATTTAATTCCAAAAACTTAGTAGTACTTGTATGGTTTTCATACAAAAAGTCGTTTCTAATTAAATAAGAAAAATACAACTTATAACTCTCATTCCCAATATAACCTAACAAAGTGGGGCTTCTCCCAAACTTGAACTTTAATATTCATTAACCTATAATAACTGCAATTTCGCAAACGCATGGCCAAATCAGTCAAACACAAACAACGAAGAAGGTGAGTTTTAAATCATGTTGATAGTATAATATAAGTAAGAAGAACACGCAAATAATCAACACAGAATCGTATCAACCACATCACAATATATCAAAACATTCAAGGAAATAATCATATTATAGAATCAAAATTACTTAAGAAAAATCAATATTTCATTATAACATCAAATCATCTAAGAGAAGTTATTATCACATTAGATGCATGTTGACCACAACAAAACAATCAAAAGATGGTACAGTGTTATGCATGCTCCTAATAACTGTATGATTCAGATATAATACATGCTACTAAGACAACTTCCACACAGAAAAATCACCCATACCAATGGGAAAAAATAAACCTTCCACAAATGCAACTTCTATGAAGATGCATATGCCATGACATGATGATGTATTATCAAAATCAAACAGTCCTACACAACCCACTATGATTAGGTCAAATGATCATAGAATAACTTATATGAAATCATCACCTTATTCAAATATCACTAAGATCATACATCACAGGTTCTTATCATGAAAATCAAATATTCATAAACAACCATCATAAAAAATCAAAGCTTTCACCCCCACATATCATAAAGATCATATATTCATAAGAAACTATATAAATATCAAAGCTTCCACTACACATATCAAGAAGTCATATATTCATAAAAGTATCATAAAAAAAATCAAAAGTTTAATCTGTTACATTATAAAAATTTAAACTTTCATCACATACATATAGAAATTAAAACCTTCATCATATGCCACACATAAATTCATATTTTATGGTGAAGGTGTAAACACGAGAAGGGGGTTGAATTGTGTTTGTCAAACTTGAATTCTTTTGTTGTTTTGTTGAATGTTGATGCGAATTATTTGATGAATAAATAATCAGACTTAGCAGCGTATGATAACAACATAAGAACACAGCGACTTATCCTGATTCACAATTAAATTGACTACATCCAGTCTCTTCACTCGAAGGCTTTAATCCACTAATTCAAAATACTTTGAATTACAACACCTGACCCTCCAAGTCACTCTTCCCAAACAGTCTGACAACCCCATACTTTTGAGGAACAATAACAACACCTTGATCCTACAAGTCAAGTCTTCTCCTACCAATCTGAAAACCCCATATTGAAGAAGGAATCTACACCTCTAACGGGTTTGATTACAAGGGTTTGGAACTTTGCAAAGTTGCTTCTAGAAAGCTGATTGTTGCAATGACTTTCACACTTTGTTGTTGCTTCTGGAAAGCTGATTGCTGCACTAAATTTCACTCTCGAAAAATCACTTAGAGAATATTTCTTTTGCACTCAAGTGTTTCTCTCTTTTGAACTCTCGGATGACTTTGAATTGAAGCTTGAGTTCTTGTGTTTTTCGATGCCTAATGCTGCTATTTGAAGCCTCCTTTCATAGCTGCAATTAGGGCTTTGTCCAAGTTTAAATTCGAGATAAATCCTGCTCAAATTTCCTTCGAAAATTATGTTGGTCAATCCTGTTTCTCTTAATTTCAAAATGTATCTTTTTGCTTCAGATTTTATTTGAAAATTCTGTTGACCAATCCTGTTTCTCTTAATTTCAGACCGTATCTTTTAGCTTCAGATTTCATTCGAATTTCCTTCAAGTCTTCAATGATTTTTGAATCAAATCCCCTTAATACTTTGATCAAATTTCTATCAAAATTCAATCAAGTCTTCTTTGAATTTTAATCAAGTCTTCATTGATCTGCATTATGATGTAAATTCTGGACCGTATGATCTGCTGATCTGGACCAAGTCTGGACCATGTGATCTGATCTGTACCATTCTGTCTCATGATCTGGACTGTGTGATCTTCTTATCTGGACCATTGATCTTCTGATCTGGACCAAGTCTTCTGTTGTGGACCATGCTATTTTCTGGTCTGGACCATGTCTGACTTATGTTTCCTTCTGGTATGGACCAAGTTTCCTTCTGGAAAATGTTTCCTTCTGGTCTGGACCAAGTCTCCTTCTAAACATGCTTCCTTTTGGTCTGGACCAAGTCTCCTTCTAGACAATGTTTCCTTCTGATCTGGGCCAAGTCTCCTTCTGGACATGCTTCCTTCTGATCTGGACCAAGTCTCTTTCTGGACTCTGCTTCCTTCTGATCTGGGCCAAGAATAATATCCTCTGATGATGTCATTGTTTCTTCCCTCTGATGATATCCTTTGATTGATGATATCCTCTGATGTTTGCCTTTGATGACATCCTCTGATTCTTGCTTCTGATGGGATCATCTGGTATCATCTGATGACATCCTCTGGTGATATCTTCTGGCCGTATCTTCTGGTGGCATTTTTATCTTCTGGTGACGTTATCCTTTGATGACATCTTCTGCTTCTGATTTGTATCTTCTGGAGGTATCTTCTGGTTGTATCTTCTGCTGATGTCATCCTCTGGTGACGTCATCCTCTGGTGTATCCTCTGGTGACGTCATCCTCTGATTTTTCACATCATCTCATTTTTCATATCCTCTGATTTTTTATACTTCTTCTAAGTCAAAATATGATTTTCATAAAATACTTTTGTTAACATCAAAACTTTATTTGAAAAAACCAACTTGGTTCCAACATATGGCATATATCATAAATAAGGCTTTCAAAACATTAACAATAATACTTAAACTTTCTTCACATATAGCACATAGTTGCAGAATTTAAACCAAACAACACCTTATAAAAGTTTCTAATCCATATTTTAATCCTACAAACCCTAATTATTCATATTAATTAAGTTATTACTAAATACGGCTACCGCAGTGCCTAGCGAGCCCATAATGAATTGTTGGGAAATACGGTTTTCCAATTCATCTCACATTATAATATACTCATGAAATCAAACGTCACCCCATCTCTTACCTTTTGTTGATGATTTCACACATGAATACGAGTCCTCAAGAAAAAGCCTTTATTCTTTGACTCCTTGTTCTTCAATTGATCTAACTCGACAGTTTATGCGTAAATGTCAAAAATAAATTACAAAAACACACTCTAAAAAGGTCAATTTCAAAATTGAATCAAGTAAACTTACCCTAAATCGTGAAATAATCGTAGGATATTATAGCCACCATTCGCACGGTCGTGTTGGCGTTGGTTTCACTCAAATTGAACTTACAATGAAGAAGAACAATGCACAATAACGAATTCCATAAATGAAGAAGTCGGATATTTTAGAGAGAAATTGAAATAGTTAAAAATGTGAGAAAGTGTGTTTAGTTGACTAGCTAAATGAATGAAACAACATACCAAAATTTGGACAAAAAGAGGGAAAGTTTTCTAGAACAATTATCGATTACTTATGTCAAACAATATTCCTACTTTTTGTTTCCTCTTTTTCGGATGCTTCAATATATATATATATATATATATATATATATATATATATATATATATATATATATGTTTTAAAATTAGATTTTACTTGTATATGGGCCTAATTTGTAAACACATTTTATTCATTTTTTTATTTTTTTTTAAATAAAACCAACAATTACCAAAACTAATTTTTTTTAACACAATTTCATTACTAAATTATTACTAATATTTCAAATTTAATATTTTATAAATAAAAAATTAATTAAAATAATTACTCTTGTAACATATATTAATTACCAAAACTCTCGTATTCACAATATTAACTACAATTATTACTATAATATTTTACAAAATAATCACATAAAAATACTACCATCTTTATATTACAGTCAAAACGAAAAAATAAATAAATATAACATCAACAATTTATATTGATTACTAAATCACAATAAGTACGTATAAAATTATCATATCATAGAAAATATATAAAAATAAAGAAATTAATCACAATATTACTAGTATCTTAAGACAATTATTTATAAAACAAATAATTAAAATAGGAAATAGTCTTAAATAATTAAAATATAACTATGCGCACATTTATCATTTAGTCAAACGCACACGAAAATATCTCTAGAAATATCTAATACAAATCGACATGTAAACTCACTCAAAATCTTATTCTCTAAAATACTTTTTCTAAAATACCACTATTTTTTTGAAAAATAAATTAAATAATTAAACATAATATGTATAATTTATATTACTCATTAAATCAAATATATATATATATATACGATTATCAAACCAAAAGAAAGTCACACATATAAGGAGAAGTAATCATAAAATTAATCAACATAATTCTAAAATAATTTTAACACCAAATTAATTTCTTTAAAATTCTATTTAATTAATAAAATAGTTGATTATAAAATTTGGGATGTTACACAATTCTAGGAAAAGAACTCACCTTTTGCCAAGAAGAAATCTGTTTAAATCGAGCTGGGTTGTCGAAATTGTCTGCTTTCTCAACTCTCAACACCTCTGTCTCTACTGTTTAAATTCAAATTTTGAAATTCCTCAAATCTACTTCCTATCTTCCTTAGTGTTCTTTTAAATGTTTAATGGGTTTTGAGTGGAAGAAAGGGACATGCAAGGGGTCAAATTGTAGGAAGGAGACTTTAGAGAGCTATTGTCTTTGAAGGATTTTGGAAATAAGAGGAAAATTGATGAATAAGGGAGACTATGTAAAGGTGCAAACACGAGAATGAGAGTTGAATTGTGTTTGATTAAGTTGAATTCTTTTAGCTAATTTATTTAAAACTGGTTCAAATTTGGTGACTTACTTAGAATAAAAGTATTAGCAATCAGGTTAAGTGATTAGAGGCAAAAGTAAAACAATAATTGCATAATTAAAGTGACATAAGAATTTATCTTGGTTCACCACCACCAACTTGGTAGCTCCGTTCAGTCCCCTCACTCAGAAGGATTTAATCCACTAATTTAAAACTTGAATTACACAACACCTGACCCTACAAGACGATCTTCTCAAAACAACCTGATACCTACATACTTTTTGAGGAACACAAAAACCTTGACTCTACAAGCTAAGTCTTCTCAACACAACCTGAAAACTTACAGATTGCTTGAAGAACACGAAAGCCACTATCAAGCTGGGTTACAAGAGCTTGGAACAAATTGGTTTGCTTCTAACAAGCTGATTGTAACAATGACTCTCACACTAGAAAACTCTTAGAAAATATTTCTTTTGAGCAAGTGTTTCTCTAGACGTTAACCTTATGAACTCTATTGACTTTGGAAATTTTGTGCTCCCAATTTCTCTTATTTTCTTCTTCAATCTTGAGTATCTATTTATAGAATATGTTAGAGTTTCTCCTTTGTCCTTGCAATGAGTTATATCTTGGCAAATAATAAATGTATCTTATTGTGAGTGTTTCTTCTTGTAAACAATCATTGATCATATATTCTTGTAAATAATTCATATAATGTTGTAGATTCTGATCAACTCTTATTGTAAATAATTCAAATATTCTTGTGATAAATCTTAATCAAGTTTTCTTGTAAATAATTATATCTTCTTGTAGATAAATCTTGATCAAATCTTCTTGTAAATAATTTATATCTTCTTGTGATAAATCTTGATTAAATCTTCTTGTAAATAATTCATAACTTCTTGTTGATAAGATCTTGATCATATATTCTTTTCAATTTGGTCAAAGATTTTTTTCAATTATAAATTTGAATCAACTCTTATTTTATATTGTCTTAAAAAACAAGAACCTTCTTTCATACTCTTGCTTTATTTAAGGTGAAATGGATTCGGGTTGTTCTTGGATCTTCACAAGTTTTTGATTTGGCTAAGTCTTCTTTTTATACTTAATTATTTCAATTTCAATCATTGACTTTCCATTAGAGGCATTGACTTTCTTGTTGAAGTGAGATGTGTTTCTTGAATAATGATAGTCAGAGGCAAAATTGCTTGACTTAGAATTAGTGGCATTGAGAAATTACCTTGTTGAAACTTCAGAGTCAGTACAACATTGGAGGTGTCGCGGCCTAAAATTTCGAGTGTTTCTCGAATTTAATGGAGTCGCCACAAAAATTTATTTTTAAAATAGGGAAATATTGAAAAACCCTTAAAAATAAAAATAAAAAAAATAAAAAAAAAGGTCTTTGAAACCAAATTTTGAGTTCGGGAGTCTATTCTGCAAAGTGAAGGTATTAGCACCCTATGACATCCATACGATTACCTATAATTAATTGTGCAAAATTAATATTAACTTATATAAATTTATTTCTCTCTTTCATTTTTTGCAAATATAATCATTTTTATTAATAATCTAGAGATAAGAGTGTATTTAAAATATAATAGAATAAATAAATAAATTTTTATTATTATGTTTGACAATAGTGCGATCTTGCTCTTATGTATCTCTCAGTGCGATGGAGAAATTAAAGTTACGTAGTTATTGCATAGAAAATGTGGATGTGTTAATTGTTTTTTAAAAAAAGTTTATTTTGTTGTTAGAAAAAATGTTTTGAAGAAAGAAAATGCATTTGTTTGATTTAAATAATTATACTAAAATGTGAGTCTTAAGGCTATCAAGTTGTACAACTTGTGTCTTAAAAAACTCAAGGATTAAAAAAAGATGTCGCATCTAGTTAATCCGTTTATAACTGCTAAAAGATTATAAAGATGTCAGATCTAAATAACCACTTCAAAATAATTTTTGTATAATTATTAATTTATTTGTGAAAATGACTTTTAGAACTACTAACGTATCACAACTTGCGTCTTAACAACTCAAAGGTTAACAAATGTCATATCTAATTAACCCTTCAATATTTGATTATATTTTTACTTTTTGTTTTCTTTTCAAAAATTAAAATTTAACGCTAAATATTAAACAAGTTTAGACCATCCCACAACACACACACAACCCCTCACACACACAAAACATCATAACACACACCTCACACACACAAAACCACACCAAACACACCAGACACATGCAACCACACACACAACCACAACACACACACACATCCCACAACCACAAAACATACAACCCTCCACACACACACAACAGTAGCGCGTGCGCACACAACTCCACACACACCCAAACAACCCTAACACATACACCCCAAACTAAACACGAAATATATTTGTCAATGATACATATAACATAGGAAATTTATTTGGAAATTGACCATGAAAATTGTCTAAAAAATTATAATTTACTCTACGAATCATTCATGAAACAAATGTTACTCAATATTGCTAATCAATTAAATAAAAGATAAATATGCATAAGAAAAATGTTTGTCACGAGTTAATTAGTTAAGCGATGATGCTTCATGAGTTAATTGAAAGAAAAATGTGTACTTGGTTATAATGTGTCTCTTGAATATCTTATAAATAAAAAGTGAATGTAAAACTATAATACATTAACCATAATTTATTGTACAAATTATACACATGACAAATGTTTGTCACTGATACATAAAATAGATGTAAGATATTATAATACAATCAGAAAAATGTCTATTCTTATGATATAATATTCACAAGAAACTCAAGAATCCTATGTGACAACATCTAATCCTTGTAAATAATATTTATTCAATACCCATGGTCGGTCACCTATACTTTAATTGGTCAAAATCCCTATTTTCATTCCTTATTTCCTTTCTTGTAACAATTGTTAATAATAAATAGCACTACCCAATAATTATAATTTACTATACTAGTATACATGAGACACATGTTTAACTTTGTCCTCATGTTTAACTTTGTCTTTCACAAGATAATTAGTTAAAAGTTAAAATATCAAATTCATACTCCAATATTTGTGTTCAAAGATTCATTTTAAGTAGATTAACTTTGTTTTAAGTTCTAATTATATATTATATTAATAAGTTTCACTTATGTATAATTAATCTATTTTACTTTATATTTTAATAAGTGGTCATTTGTTTCATTTCCATTTTAACGTCCATTATTGCATTCCCTACCTCGAGGTAAATAACATTTTCATAGCTGATAGCGTAATACTTCATATACTAAGGATTGAAATTATCGTTGTAACTCATACCAAAAATCATATTTCTAAATATTAAAACTTAAATTTTATTCTAATAGTTCTGTTGTTCTTATTAACTTATTGTAATTTTGTCTTAAAGGTTTCTACATAAAATAACTTATATATTCTCCATAAAGTTATATATTTATTTGACTTGAAATAAATAATTTATTAATATCTAATATTTAAAAAAAATATTTTATATAAGACTATGAAAAAAGGTCATCTTAGCCACATGTGAGAAGATATATCACTATAATCGATGAAAAAAATTTGAGTATACTTTTTTGCCACCAAACGAGCTTTAAAGCAATCAATCTTACCGTTAGGACCAATTGTTACCGTAAAAAGCAAAAAACAACCTACTAAAGACTTCCCAAAGGGTAAAAGAACCCTTCCCAGGTGCTATGCTCTGAAGTGCACACATCCCGTCAATCATTGTTGCCTCCACTTTGGGTGGGATAAAGCTTCAACTGAGATTTAAGATTAGAAACAAAAGACAAAGAAGTATAATGCAAAAGAGAAACACATTGGTAACTCAAACCAATGCAATGAGGGGATGGGTAGTGAGTAGGATGCATACCTTTACGAATATGAATGGGAAGATCCAGGGTTAGATCCATAAAGGAGGGGGTGGCGGATGGGAGTCTAGAATTTTTAGAACCAAGTTGGTTTGAAGAACTATGACCTTTACTTGTTTTGATGATAACAAAATTATTTTGTGGGAACAATTTAAAGTACTAATGTTCTATTTTAGTGTGCAATTTCCAGATCACCAAGACTCCACTTTATTCTCCGCATTCTAAGTTTGGTGAATGCACTCTAAAATGCACCTCTCATGACTTTATATAATACAAGCACTGATCTGATTAGTTTGGCTTTGATAATCACAACAAGCCTTTGATCTCTCACCTTAACAAGAAAATTATTGTTTGCCTTTGATAATTGCATCAAGCATCTAATCTTCTGACTTTGTTAATAGTCTATGCTCTAATAAAAAGTCAACAATCTGAAAAGACAACGTTATAAAAAGAAAACACTTTGATGAAGACAAATATTTTGCGCATCCTCTACTAAACACCCTGAATATGTATATGTCTGATCGTCTATGCGACATACTCTGATCATAATATCATTTGCTCTTTTTGTCTTCATATAAAGATTTATAGAATCAATCTCAAAAGATTTTATACGAAACTTCATGATACATGTTGATTTCTTTCAATCAAGACATCAAACAGAAACCCTAAAAACATGTATAAAAGGACGTGTAACCCTTATTGAAAAGTACAATCAACAACATACCACAATAAGCACAATACAATCGTCTATGCACTCTTACTCTTAATCTTTTGTCTTATCTAAGTGTTAAGAAATTATTTATGAGAGTACAACATTGTAAACAACCTCTTGTGAGAGTTATTCAGAAAACCCTTAAACCTGTTCTTTTGTAACCCTGTAGTGGTTACATCCCTTAACAACTTGACTATACTAAGAAATACATATTCATGCTTATCAGAGTTACATGTGGTATTTTCAATTGATGTTGAACTATGATTACTTTTCAGAGTTATATTTTCAGCCATAAGTTCACCAATATCAGTTTTCAGAGTTACATTTTATGTTTTAACTTCAGCACTTTGATTCTTTAAAACATTAATTTCTTCAGTTAGGTTTGCATTTTATTTCCTAAGTGTTTTTCAGTTTTAAAGATAATTTGTGATTCTTGTTCAACAAGTCATTTATAACAGTAATTAAATGAGATCGAGTTAAGTCATAAAATACCTCAATTTCTTCATTTGTTGATTCACTTCCAAAGTCAAAATATGTGTTGGGTCTAGAGGTAGAGTTAGTATGAGCCATCAAAGTCAAATCTACTTGCTCTTCATCATCAGAGGATTCATCATAATCATCCCATGTATCCATCAAACTCTTCTTCTTGGGTCTGAAATATTTTCCCCGATGTTTCCCTTTATCCAGATTTGGACATTCTAACTTGATATGTCTAGGTTCATTGCATTCATAGTAGATAATGTTTTTCTTATTAAATTTATCATCATTTCCTCTGTTGGACTGTCTAGAATGTCTTTGGGGAAATTTCTTCTTACTATTGGGCCACATCATCTTAATTTTTCTGAATATGAAAGCCAATTCCTCTTCCTCTGAGTCTCTATTCTGATCCTCTGAATCATCATACTCTAATTGTGTTGTTTCCTTTGGAACTTTCTTCTCCTTGGATTTCAAAGCCAAGGTTGGTTGCCTTTTTTGGGCTCATCCTCTGCAAGTTCACTTTCATGTGATCTGAAAGAGCTGATTAATTATTCCAGCTTAAGAGTATAGATCATTTGCTTCCTGAATGGATGTGATCTTAGGTCTCCACTTGCTTGGTAGACTTCTTAGTATCTTCTTCACATGATCAACAGTAGTATAACTCTTCTCAAGTATCTTTAGTCCTGAGACCATAGCCTGGAATCTGGAAAACATTATTTCAATGTCTTCATTTTCTTCCATCTTGAACAGCTCATCGGTGGACTTGTCAAACTCCTTGAAAGTGTTTACATTTATCATGAATGTTCTAGACTTATGATGCATCTTGTACATCTTCTTTTGATCAACATTCATCTTCATTCCTAGCTTGGTAAAAAATGATCTTATTCAAAAATAATTTTAAACAAGAAGCTTTTTGATAATATAATCTTTAGCCAATTATTTATTTCCGAATCCAATTTAAGCAGTTATTCTAGATTGAGTATGTTCGTATTTTGTTCATATTGAGTTTGTAAAAATTCTTCATATTGATATTCATATTATGTTAAGATTAAGTTTGTAAATTCTTCAGATTGATATTGTTGGTATTTTGTTAAGATTGAGGTTGTAAACTCTTCAGATTAAACTTCCTTCCTATTGCTTGCTCTGATCTGGGCGGGAACATAGTTTTGGACCGGTTGTTGAACTTTCACAAGTAGGAATATGACTAAGACCAATTTAGTATTTTTTCCTTTGTCAAAATCTGAATCATATCTTTGCATATAATAAATGTATCTTCTTGTGAGTGTTTCTTCTTGTAAATAATTCTTGATCATATCTTCTTGTAAATAATTCATATTTTCTTGTAGATAAATCTTTATCAAATCTTCTTGTTAATAATTCATATCTTCTCGTGATAAATCTTGATAAAATCTTCTTGTAAAGAATTCATATCTTCTTTTAGATAAATTTTGATAAAATCTTCTTGTAAATAAATCACGATCAAATATTTGTAAGAAAAGAGTTGCACCTAAGATGGGGGTGAATTAGGTGTTAGACAATTTTTCTGTTTTTAGAGTTTTGGAGATTGTTTAAGTGATTGTTTTAAGTTTGTTTAATCTTGTTGTGTTAGTGAATGAAAGCTGTAAATGACAGAAGATAAAAACACACAGAAATTTATCCTGGTTCCCCTTACAACCAAGGGTACATCCAGTCCTCTTGCACCCCACAAGAGATTTTCCACTATCTGTTAGAATAAGTACAAGTCTAGCCCTAAGACTTTAATTTCAAATTCCTAACACTCTTCCTAAGATAGTACACCACTATCTTAGTTTACAACACTTGAAGAAAATACACCACTTTCTTCAAACAATAACTTTAATGATTTTTTAACAATGTTCTTAATTAAGAACAACAGGATATAACAGTTTGTACAAGGATATCAATCCAATATACTTTCAAGTACAATAGAGAACCTTTCTCAATGATATGAAAATGTAGAGCATGTACTTGAAGTATGAAAATATAACTTTGAAAAGTTCACAAAATATTTCAGAAAGTTGTTCAAAGTTCGTGGTAGGATTGATTAGTTTTAAAACTGAAGTTATGAAGTATTTATACTTCATAGGTAATACTTCAGATCAATGGCAATTGTTCCCAAACATTTTGATGAATTTATGCAATGTTCCAAAACTGAACAATTGCATTGTTTCGAAGTTGTATTCGAATACAGCCTTAGTGTATTCGAATACACTTCAATAACGTTCAGTTTTTATTTAAAATTTGAACTTCGTATTCGAATACAATACCTTGTAGTCGAATACAAGTATGAGATTTTTGTCACTGACTTGAGTTGTATTCGAATACACAAAGCTGTAGTCGAATACAGAAGTTTAAATTTAGCTACTGACTTGCAATCTGTATTCGGCTACAACACTTCGTATTCGAATACAGATATTCAGTTTTGGCTACTGGCTTGCAATCTGTATTCAACTACGACACTTCGTATTCGAATACAGATTTCCAGTTTTGTAAAAAAACTTTATTTTCAAACATATGTTTATGTTATTAAATATTTTTATAAAATATTTTAATGCATATGCTATCAAGAAGGTTCTCATAATATTGTACTTGAAAAGTATTTTCCTAAGTTACCTAAATATAAATTTGAAGGATGAGTTGCTTAAAATCCTTTTGCTTTTTGATCAATGATCTTTTTGTCTTCATAAAAAATGTAGATCTTTAAATTTCAATATTATGGTAAATAATTCATATCTTCTTATGATAAATCTTGATCAAATCTTCTTGTAAATAATTCATATCTTCTTGTGATAAATCTTGATCAAATCTTATTGTAGATGTAACAACCTATCTATTTTGTTAAGTTTAGAAGTTAATTAATAAAACTGTTAATTTAGAAAAAAATAAAAATAAAAATAAGTAGTTTAAAATTTGATTAAGGAAGAGGTACTAGGGTAATATTTAAATAAATGAAGGGCAAAAAGGGAATTTCCTACAAATTTTCCTTGTTTATCAAACATTCATTCACCACGACGCATACTGACTCTCTGATGATACGCCGCACCTGAAATTGGCAAAACAAGGAAACACCCTTGCATCTGAAACGTAAACGCCTTCGCGCATCTACTTGTCTACTTGTATGTTGAAGATCTTCCCATATCCTTCATCTACTCGTCATCTTAAGCTTCTCTTGTTTATCTATTATCTCAAACACCTTCCTAAATTAGTCATCCAAATACAAGTGAGTACAAACTTTCCTTTCCCCTTTGTTTTTTACTTTTGGGACATATATCTGTTCGATGAGCAGTATCTGAGTACATACTTTCTTCTCCCCTTTGTTTTTAACTTTTGGAACATATATCTTTTTGATGAGCAGTATCTTAATTTACATTTTTAAGTTTAGTCTAAATTTCTATGCATGCAAATAATTTGTTGAGAAAAATGAAAATCATCGTGTATGAATTTTTGGTGAAATCAATTTTACAGTGGTTCTACATGTTGGCCATCATCGAAAGAAAAAAAAAACAAAGATTGGCATAAGCTTCATTACCGTACTGTATTTGAGGAGAGTGAAACAAGTTTTTTTTACAATTTAAGTTTTATCTATGTTAATTTGGTGGTTAATTTAAAATGTGTATGTTGTGTGTCTCTGGTTGTGATGTTGTAAATGGATTATAAGTTAAAAAAAATTAATTAAATGAGCATAACTAGATTTGAGGTTAGGATGTTTTTCGAGCACGAATTCTGCTCGTTACTGCTGCCTCTGATGTGTATGTGAAACTGAGTTTTGTTACATTAACCTTGGTATGAAGGTTTTAGACACTGAAATTTTTTAAATAAATTATTTTGGGTTATTACGGATTAGGAGTATTAGAGTGTGAGAAAATGGAATTTTTGCATATAGGTGTTTTAAAACCGCATCCAAATGATTTTTCATTACTCTTGTGTTGTTACTAGTTTCATAACTCTAATGTTGTTTCTATATTTTCTTTTTCTTTTTTTTCTCTGCCTATGATTTCCGTTTGAATTAAGGACGTATGATCAAATTATTATGGGTTTAGTGTATCACTAAGTTATTTATGATGGTTGTGGATGAATGATATATTGCATATATAACATAATAAAAACATTTCATACAAAACATTTTAGTACAACATCATTAATCATATCATACATGGTCTTATTCACAGTGGGACATTCAAGTTATTCCAAGCATGAAATAACAGGTAAAGGAGAACAATCAAAGACAGTGATTGGGGTTTGGCCAGACCACCTTTACCAATCAGGATTCAATTATTTTGGTGACCCACATCAAGATATTGGGCGACTTTTCCTTATTCCAAAGGAAAAGATTTGAGGTCATGCATATGTTTTTTAGAATTTAAGAAAATAATAATAATAATAATAATAATGTTATTATATCTAAAACTTTTATATAAATTAAAAGTGAGAGTTTTAACTTGATATGTATAATTGTTCTCATGTTTTATACATATTTATGAAAGAAACTCTTTGAGACTATTCCCCTTTTATTTCAGAGCTCACTAAGATATTTTTATCTCACCTCGTTTTTTTAATTTAGCAACTGGAGGAACCTGAGTCATGAATTTAGCATCAGAAGATCAGTTCCAAACTTAGGGAATTAAAATTTGACGTTTATTTTATTTTAGATGTAATCAGACAAATCGTAGTTCATTTTCAAGATGTAATATTTTATGAATCTATTGATCAATTTGTGAACTATATTTATAAATGTAGTTTTCAATATGTTGGTGATTCTAAATTACTATTCATTATTAGTTACATCTGTTTTATTAAGGTGTATGGGTCCAATTGTCATATTCTAGACAACTGAGAATATGTCTTATAGTAAATAATTCATATCTTCTTGTAGATAAATCTTGATCAAATTTTCTCGTAAATAATTCATATCTTTTTGTGATAAATATTGATCAAATCTTATTTTAAATAAATCATATCTTCTTGTTGATAAGATCTTGACATCAACTAGCACAGACATTGAAGTTGAGCCAACACATTCCAAAATCCACGTAATCCATTTCTTTGGAAAACACATTTTCAACATAACAAGATCCAAACAATCTAACCCAATTGAATCGTAAGCTTCCTCGAAATCCACGTTGAACAAAAGTAATTTCTTTTTCTTCTTTTTTTTGCCCCCATCAACCACTTCATTTGCTATTAAGGTCTTGTCCATCATTTTCCTTTCTTTAACAAAAGCTGATTGAGAATCAACTATTACATTCCAATTACCTGGATTAGCCTATTAACCATCACTTTAGACAGAAGTTGATAAATCACCCCCACCAATGAAATGGGTTTAAAATATGACAACATGCAGATTATCTTTCTTCGAGATCATGACTATAAAAGTGTAATTCATACCTTTTAACAACCTCCCATTCAAGTAAAACTCGACTAAAAACCTCATAAAATTAACTTTGGTTTCGTCTATTTTATGTTGTTTTGAGCAATTACTAAGAAAATTGTTTGATATCCTGAATTGAATAAGATCAAGATACAAGTTATTTTTTGATTTCCTTGATGCTATTAATTAGTGACAAAATTTATGTCAAGATCTATAAATGTAGTTTTATCGTATTTGGAAAAACGAGTGAAGTCTACTTGATGCTTAATTTTCAAACGAACTCAAATTTCGACAAAAAATTTGAATATGACTTATATGATTTTTTTTGTGACTTAAGAGGGGATGCACTTTTTTTTCAATAAGAAAATACTATTTTTTATGATTGAGCCATTTTCACGATGAAAATTATAATTAGTCGTATTTTATATCGTCTACTACTTTATTTGAAATGAAGTGATTTAAATGTTCCAAGATGAAATAATATTTTCAATCTATTTATTATAGTTTATTAAGTCATTGTTGAAATCTCGTCGGAAATCTCTTTACAAATTTTCTCTTTGTTTTGGATTGTTGATTATTTTTTAACCGACAAGAAAAATTAAAATCAATTCATAATTCAATTTTAGCTTGGAGTAATATTCCTAGTTAAAATTGGATGAAGTTAATATCTTTTTAAGAAAAATATTTACAAGAATATTTTTCCACTTGAATACATTTTTATGTTAAAATATTTTTTTGCAAATTTTCTTTGGGAGAAATTTATTAGTAGAATATTTATCGTTTGTAAGTCAAGTTACATTTTTGAATAACCTTGAGTGAGTATCAAGTAAATGGGAAAGAAAATATAAAAGGAGTATCATAAAAAAAGTTAAAAGTGATATTAATTACTAATAAGTAAATAAAAGTTAAATGGCCAAAAAGAGAAAATGATCAACCAACTCATATTAAATAACCAAAGTGCAAAAAAAAAAAAAAAAACCAAGAACCATCCCATATTGGACTGTACAGCCACACCCCTCCCCTCTTTTACCTATAAATACACTATCTTTTCTCTTCCCAAAGGGTTAGAAACTTAAGAAGTTTGACTCGGAATCTTTTTCTTATTTTTTTTCTTTGTTCATGGCAAAAAATGGGTGTGTTTGTGTGTGGTAAAGAACATTAATTTCTTTCACCCACTTTATCTCTTGTTCATAATATTCTAACTATCATTTCATTTTATTGTTGTTACTATTTTCTTACTACTATTTTGTTGTTGCTTAGTTTATATTCATAAAAGTTTCAAACATTTTGTTTAAATTTATGTTTATAAAACTCTCAAGCTCTAAGTTTATATTTAAGTTGATGCAAATTCCAAGCACTTTGTTTATATACAAGCTCATGAAGAATCCAAGTATTATGTTTTATGTTCAAGTGCTAGATTCAAAGTTCAAACATGCATTAATGTTTAGTTTATGTTCATAAAAGTTTCAAACATTTTGTTTAAATTTATGTTTATAAAATTCTCAAGCTCTAAGTTTATATTTAAGTTGATGCAAATTCCAAGCACTTTGTTTATATACAAGCTCATGAAGAATCCAAGTATTATGTTTTATGTTCAAGAGCTAGATTCAAAGTTCAAACATGCATTAATGTTTATTTTTTGATAAAGTTTCAACTTGTTTAAGCTTAAAAATTCAAACTTTATGTTGCAAATTATGTTGGGACCAAGATATTAATTTTACTTTTAAGAGTAGGAGAATCTTGAGTTTGATAATGCTCATTGAGAAATGAACTAAGGAAAAAACTTAGGGATCAATAACATTTTATGTATTTTGGTGTTGAAAATTTGAATCTCATTTTTGAGTATATTTGGTATTTGAATCATAATTTTATGTGTATTGATGTGGATTTAAGTGCCACCACATGTGATTGAAGATCTAACCAAGTGATTTCTTCAAATAAAGTGACAAAAATAAAAGAGAAAATAAAGAAACAAATATGAATTAGGTTGAAAAGATGAAGAAGGCACCACAATCAAGGATGGTTGATAAGCCAATGTGGAATCGCCACAATGGTAAGGAAACCATTGATAAGATTCAAGCAAGTTCTAATCCAAAAACTCAAAGAGGAGACACATCTCACTCAATATTCTCATGAGAAAAACTCTAATGCATTTCCAACTTATCCAAAATGAGACTCTTATAAGGTATTTAAAGAAGGATTTACCATATTCTTAAAATGGGCCAAAAGACTATTCGCTAAACCCATATTGGGCTTACACCACTTAACTAAAATTATTACAATTCAAATTAAACACAAATAAAACTAAAAACTACTATAAAATCTTGACTTCAAATATTCTTTGTTTTTCCTCCTAATTAACTCATTTTAGGTCCTCATCATTCCCTCATTCTTATAAGAAATTTGACATCGAATTTAGCTCAATCATAACCTACAAGAAGAAAAACACAAGTCAAAGACACGAAGAACAATGTTAATGCTACGACCAGAATCAAATGGAAATTGGGAAAAACCACCAAATGTGTCAAGTAGGTGAAGCACAACTCCACTTTTTGCATTCAACAATCCAACATATTCATTTTCAATATAAACAGTTTTCAATATAGAGATAAAATTATACCTCTTGATATTGACATTAAGTACCAATGTTACCTTCCTTTAATTGGAAATGGTGACAGACAAGAAGTTACTTTGTATTTCCAAATGCTTCAAAGCAAGTTGAGCCTCATGTACATTCACTTCATCATAAACAAATTAAGGTTCTTTTTGAAACAAGACAAGTTCGTCAAACAAATTAGGAGTATTATATGGAAGTTTTAAAAAAATTCCAAGAACAAAAAGAGTAATGAGAAGTGTAGTAGTGCAACTATCAACTAATTCCACATGCAAACATTTACCCTTCATAGAACATGAATATTTGCAAACCTATCAAACATAGGAGGAAGAAACTTATCAAACAATTTAAGAGAAACATGAATTAAAGTAGTAGAAGAATTAAAGTTTCTAGGATTCAAACCAAGATTTTCCTTGCAAGTATCCTTTTGAGAAACCTTTGGCCAATCACCTATAACATTCCTCTTTTTAAGACCTATCTTCAAGCTTTTGAACATAAGAATCAACGAAGTTAGGTAAATAGTTAGACTCAATTTCTTGCTCTTTATCTCTCGAATTTTGTTCCACTTCATCTTTCTTTTCGTTAATTTTCATTTTCTCTCTCAAGGCTAACTTATTTTTTTCCTTTTTTTTTTTTGATTTTCTCTTTCTCTCTAAAGGCTAGTTTATCTACTTTAGTTGCCTCTTTTGTATATCTATTTTCATAAAAATATTTCACATACTCCGGATCCAATACAAAATCTCTAATATATTCTTCATATGATATACTTTTATTTTTTTCTCGATCCTCCTTTTTATATTCTTTGTATCTTTTCCCTTTTGCATACCTAATATCATCCATCTCAAAATCTCTTCGCCTCATTGATTTTTCCCTATCTCTCTTTTCATATCTCCTTTCATGCTCACCATAATCTCTATATCTTCTTTCTTTTTCTCTATCTTTCCTTTCATACCTCATTTCCTCCTCATCATAATCTTCATATCTTCTTTCTTTTTCTCTAAATCTCCTCTCATAACTTCTATATCTTCTTTCTTTCTCAATTTCAAACCTGTCTTTATTTTGAGATGATCTTCCATGACTAGATCTTATATCTCTTTGATTCACAAACTCTTCTCTCAAGGCATTCATTTGAGTATTCAACATTTTTGTAAAGTGACCCATAAGATAAGTGATTCTAGGAGAAAAAGGGTTTGGTTCACTTCCACTCATAATTTCAAAAACAACAAATCAACGAGTACCACAATAATCAAGCAAATAACAAGATAAAGATAAAAAGAAGGCTCTCACCACTCACTAAGTGTTTACACTCAAGAAATGTATCATTCATCTATATCACTCAATGATGGCTTTTTTTTTCAATGATGTGCACTCTTTCCTTTTTCCACTCAAACTCCTCTTTCAAGTTCTTCAAAAGAACCCAAACAAAAATCCAAATCAAATAATCGAAACACAATGTAACAAGTCCACAAAAACTATCAACACAAGAATTTCAAGAAGAAAAACTCTAAAACAAACTAAGAGAATTTAAAATGACAAACAAGAAAATCTAGGTAAATGAAAACACACTCAAGTAGATTATCAAAGAAACATGAAAGATTAGAATTAAATGACTAAGTGATCCAAATATGTGGAAGTTAAAATACCAAAATCAAACTTGCAATGCCTAAAATCGGTAACAAGAATGCAAAAAAACTGTTTGATGTTTCATTAAGAACAATTCTGGATATGTTTTTTTTTTTTTTGCAAAATGCTTTTATTCAAAAAGTGCTTTTGTGCAGAATCACTTTTTTGAAGCACTTATATTTTCAGCTCTTTCTCTGTATATTTGAATTCCTCTCATTTTTATAATCAATTTAGGCTTTTGAACTTTCAGAATCGGACATGTGTGGAAGAAATAACATCAAAAACTAATTTACAAGTGAAATTTAAATGAGAATTTCAAGAAGGAAAATGTAACAAGTCCATAAAAATTATCAACACAAGAGTTTCAAGAAGGAAAACTCTAAAACAAAACTAAGAGAATTTAAAATGACAAACATGAAAATCTAGGTAAATGAAAACACACTCAAGTAGATTATCAAAGAAACATGAAAGATTAGAATTAAATGACAAAGTGATCCAAATATGTGGAAGGTAAAATACCAAAATCAAACTTGCAATGCCTAAAAGCGGTAACAAGAATGCAAAAAAAATGTTTGATGTTTCATTAAGAACAATTCTGGATATATATATATATATATATATATATATATATATATATATATATTGCAAAATGCTTTTATTCAAAAAGTGCTTTTGTGCAGAATCACTTTTTTGAAGCACTTATATTTTCAGCTCTTTCTCTGTATATTTGAATTCCTCTCATTTTTATAATCAATTTAGGCTTTTGAACTTCCAGAATCGGACATGTGTGGAAGAAATAACATCAAAAACAAATTTACAAGTAAAATTTTGGATCAAACAATTGCAAGTGAAGAAGATGATGAAACTAAACCTATATTTTTTTCTCGAAAACAACAACTAAGGACTCGAAATTTCACCAAATAGCAACAAGTAATCATCAAAGTAAATCTTCCCACACATATTATAACACTTATAATCAGCTAACAACTCAATATTACACAAAAACAAATATCAAATTTAAAGAAATTAACCTAAAATTTCAAATTTTCCAAGAACATAAAAAACATAAAAACAAAAATTAAGAACAAATGTTACCACTTGGGGACAAGCTTTGAATACCAAATGATGTGGATTTAAGTGCTTCCACGTGTGATTGAAGATCTAACCAAGTGATTTCTTCAAATAAAGTGACAAAAATAAAAGAGAAAATAAATAAACAAATATGGATTAGGTTGAGAAGATGAAGAAGGCGCCACAATCAAGGATGATTGATAAGCCAATGTGGAATCGCCACAATGGTTAGGAAGCCATTGATAAGATCCAAGCAAGTTCTAATCCAATAACTCAAAGAGAAGACACATCTCACTCAACATTCTCATGAGAGAAATTATAATGCATTTCCAATTTATCCAAAATGAGACTCTCACGAGGTATTTAAAGAAGGATTTACCATATTCCTAAAATGGGCCAAAAAACAATTCTCTTGATCCATATTGGGCATTCATCACTTAACTAAAATTATTACAATTCAAATTAAACACAAATAAAACTAAAAACTATTATAATGTATTGACTTGAAATATTCTTTATTTTTCCTCCTAATTAACTCATTTTGGGTCTTCATCACATATTCATCCTTTTTTTAATGATTCTTATTGGAACAGAAACTAGACTCATTTCTCTATATTTTAGGTAGAAACTTTACAAAATATAAAGGACTACTGATATTTAAAAATATGCTACGAGTTGGCAAAATAGAAGTTGTTATTGGGGAGTTTGAGGAGCACAACAACAGCAACGAGCCAAATGTTCTTAGACCACAAGAGACTTTGACACCACATCTCAACCCAAAACCTTAAGGTAATGTGCATATGGGTCATCTCTCTTATATATCTAATATTTCCTTCATTCCTAGTCGATGTGGGACTATAACCACTCGCACTTGAATTTCAACAATCCCTCCCTCAAGTGTGAGTCACCCACAACACTAGACTTGATCCACACTAGGATCTTTCACTCCTGCTCCTCCATCAAGCCGAACCAAGCTCTGATACCACTTGTTGGGGAGTTTGAGGAGCACAACAGCAGCAACGAGCCAAATGTTCTTAGACCACAAGAGACTTTGATACCACATCTCAACCCAAAACCTTAAGAAAATGGGTATATGGGTCACCTCTCTTATATATCTAACATTTCCTTCATTCCTAGTCGATGTGGGACCATAACCACTCACACTTGAATTTCAACAGTTGTCCCTTTCTGTACACCCGAATCTTAAACTTGAAAACTGAAACTTATGGTCTACTATTTGTTAAATTAAAAACTAAATATCCTAAGCTTTTCATGAAATGGTCGTATTCTTAATTCCGACATTGTTTTCTATTTTAACAAAACCAGTTAAGTTTGTGCCAAGATGTAGAGAAATGTGAGAAGTAGTAAAATACTAAAGTGTACATATTTTCTTGTTAATATATTCATACAAGTTGTAAAATGATTTATATTCTTCAAATATAGCTGTTTTGGGCTATGAATTCCTTAGGGATGAGCCTAATATGTGTGGGAGAACTTTGAAACAAATATTTGTCCAAATAAGGAACCAAGTTGTGAGCGTTCCATTGTGGGGAATACACATTCCACGTCTTTGCATACTAACCTATTTTAATTAGTGCTTAAATTTTATGAGATTTAGAACATTATGTGCATAATAAAAAGTATTAGAGTTGTGGCTATGAATTCTTTTGAAGATGAGCCAAGTATATGTGAAAGAAATTTTGAAACAAAGATTCGTTCGAAAAGCAATTGAGTAGTGAGCTTCTTATTTATGGAGATGACAAGTTTTGAATCTTGTGTACTAACTAATTGGATTTTAATTTCTATGTGTTTTGTTTTACTTTAATAATTTTAAAGTAGATATTTAATTATGTTGTGAACCCAAATCGAGGCCTAGTGGTGTTGAGAGTATAAATTTCATAAGCACTAAGATGATATGATGTGAAGGTGAGAGTTTAGTAGGCCAAGACATACAATTTCTAGTAGTTTAAGAAAAACTTCAAGAGGTCAGAGCACTTACTACAATGCTAAAAATTATATGTGTTTGTGGTTTGTTTGAGCAATTGATGTTTTAATTGTGATGATGTGTATTCTATGATTATTGCATATATGGTTGATGTCTTACTCCAATGTGTTTTGTTGTGATTATATGATTTGATTCACATGCAAGGTGGTGTGTTATCATTGATTTATTTTCGTATGAAAATTTGACATTTGAATGATTATCATATGAATATATGAATATTGATCATGCATTCATATGATTTAGTCCTTGTTTAATTCTAAATTGTATATTCATTCCTAGCTTGATCAACAATGATCTTATTCAAAAACAATTATGAGCAAGATACTTTTTAATAATATGTTTTTTAGCTAATTCTTTATTTCTGAATCCAATATGTCCAGTTCTTCTAGATTGATTATGTTTGTATTTTGTTCAGATTGAATTTATAAATTCTTCAAATTGATATTGTTCATATTTTGTTGTAGAAAAATCTTGATTAAATCTTTTTCAAATCTTGACCATATCTTCTTTTCAACTAGGTCAAAGATTTTCTTCAATTATAAATCTAAATAAAATCTTATTTTAGATTCTATTCAATTATGAATTTGAATCAAATCTTATTTTAGATTTTCTTGAATTATAAATCTGAATCAAATCTTATTTAAGATTTTCTTCAATTATAAATTTGAATCAAATCTTATTTTAGATTTTCTTCAATTATAAATCTGAATCAAATCTTATTTTAGATTTTATTCAAATATAAATTTTCTTTCATACTATGTGAAGTCAAATATATTGTTCTCATAAAATACTTTTGTTAACATAAAAACTCTTAGCATAAAACCAACTTGGTTCCAATAAACTATCTTAAAGTTTACTAGCATTTTTTTACAACTTCACTAGTAACACTATAAAAATTGGTTATTACACTCATGTCCCTCTTATCTCTCCCACTCACTCTCTTGCTCCATCTCTGCTTTATCTCTCTCATGTCTCTTTGTCGTTATCTCGTCTATCTCTCTCTGTTCTTTCTCTCACATCTTTATCTCTAGGTTTTCTCTACCTCTCCCCCTCTTTATCTCCTCTATTAATATTTATTGTCACAGACATTTATATACATCATAAAAGATATTGTAGTAAATTTCACATTATTTTATTTGTGATGTCTATTATCCATCAAATACCGTACAATACAAAAAATATGTCATATACTATTATATTCTATCCAATACTACTCTTTTGCATATCAAACAAATCCATAGTCACGATCATATTTCATACTAACTATTTATGTTCCCCTATTTATACTTCAATTGTTTTAAAAAAATTACAATTCACAATATCACATTTATTACTAAGGTATAATTTAAAAGACATATATTGAAACACTTATTTATATCTAATTTGATTGGATTATGTTAAGTACAAATTTATTGTTTTCAATTTTATAGAAGTGAATTTTATTCTGTAAGCCGTATTCAAGATAAATTAAAATTTAAAAAAATTTGTTTTGATTTGAATAGTACAATAAGTTAGTAAAAGTTGTAGTGTATTCGTTGTTTTTAAGACACATCTGTTTAACAATTTATATATTTGTTGTGAAAAAGAAAGTATTTATATAAGGAGATTTTTAGGATACATTTGTAAATTGATATATTCTGTTACTATTAAACTAATTGACCAATAGTTAAATAATGTGACTTTAACAACTCGGTGTAACTAGATTATAGATTTAACATCATCAAAACTTTTAAGTATAAAATTTTGAGTCTCTTTTGATTTGTTATGATTTTTAATTATAAAAATAATGTATATAATTGTTGAGAACTAAAATTAGTAGACAAATGTATTGATACAATTGATTCAGTCAACCTTTAATATGCAATATATGAATGGTGACATGAATGAGTAAATAAGAAACTAACTAAATTATTGGTTAAAATTTTGGTAGTAATAACACACTATTTTTTCTTCACAATCATGTAGAAATTGTCTTTATATATTTTTGTAAACTAATTCGTTGTTATTATTAAAACTAGCAAGAAACTCAAGTTGTCTCACAATTGTGCATTGTTGCTATTCTATAAGTACCTCACTAAAACTTTAAAAAAATATCATTTTATGTATTAGTAACAAATATTTCTTAAATATTTTTTTATATTTATAAGTGACAAATATTTGTCTTGTGTTTTTGTATGTATCAGTATAAAATATTGTCCTTTTGTTTATAATATTTACCAGTGACAAATGTTTGTCTATTTTTTTTTGTATTAATAATAAATAGTTGACTCGTGTTTTTTTTTTATATTTATCACTTATAAATATTTATCCCATGTTTTTTTTTATGAATTATTTATAAATATTCTTCCTACATTTTTTTTAATATTTATCAAAGATAAATATTTATCTCATTTTT
>JBBPBO010001986.1:43540035-43650885 GCA_037974295.1 Cicer cuneatum
ATTAATCAATGACAAATATTGATCTCGCATTTTGTTAATATTTATCAATGACAAATATTTGTCCCGATATTTTAATATTTATCTATAATAAATATTTGTCTTGTGTTTTTTTTTTATGTATTAGCAGCAAATATATGTCTCGTGATTTTTTTATATTTATGATTGACAGATATTTGTTCAAATGGTTTTATACATCAGTTATAAATATTTATTCCACATTATTTAAATATTTTTAATAAAAAATAGAGTTAAAACTGATTTTATTCCCTATAAAATTTTGACCTTTCAATATTGGTCCCTATAAAATAAAAATACATTTTTTAGTCTCTACATAATTATCCAAATATTACTTTTAGTCTTTGCTTGAAACAAAATGTGTTTAATTGTTTTTAACTTAAAATTTTTTAAATGATATTTTGCACTAATATTTAAAAAACTATAGAAAGATCATCTATAAAAATTTATAAATTTTTATCTTTAGATAATTAAACATGAATTTTTTAAATCTTAAAATAGCAAAATAGAAACTGAAAATATAAATTTAGAAATCGAATCTTGAGTTTATTTTTTTGTAGATAAATATTTTATAATGTCATAAACATGTATAAAAAAATTCATTAAAAAATATATATTACCTTAACAATAAAGTTAAAACGATGATAATTTTATACAACTAAAAATTATATTCTTATTTTTCAAAAATTAAAATAAAAAATATAAATTTTTTATAAAAATTATAAATATATTTAACCTTAAAAATTACTTGACATATTTTATTTTATTTTTTTATTAACATATTCTATTTTATTTTAATATTTGTTACTTGCAAAAGGATGACGCACACTTAACTTGTGCCCAGAGGCAGCGGTTAACGGAATCCATAAATTATAAATTAATAAAAACAATTAGATCGACGTGTCTTGCCACTGCACCACATCGAACCATTAGATCTTTATATATTAAATATGGAATAATTTGAATGAATATAAATTAGAAATGAATATTCGTACAGTTAAAATATAATATTCTAAATTATTAAAAATACACAGTAAAATAACATACAAATTAAGTTTGGGTTTTTTAATTAACAAAAATTCGATTGAAAATTTTTAAAGTAACACATAAATTAAAATAAATTCAATTTTTAAACTAATTTTATTATTTTTAAATGGATTATGCAAGTTACTAATTCAAATAAATAACAAATTTATTAAGATCGGACTCAAATACCCTAACAAAAATCAAGTTGAAATTATTAAATACCAAACCTTATATTTTAGGACTTAACTAACCCATTTCATTTTGACAGCTCTATGAACCACCAAAACAGCAGCAAAAACAGCGTACTCGACACTCTTCTTAAGTTCTTACCATTTTCCAAAAACCCACCAATTAATAATACCGCGTAACTCAAAATTCCCACCAAACCAATCAAATCCCAAATTTAAAAACTTCCCTCTCCATCCAATCAATTTCAAATCGTACACCGTATCGTCTTTAAGCCCACCCTAAAGGTCACATTCGTAATAACACAACAAAATCTTCCCCATTTTCCTCTCCCCAAATTCCCCAAACTACCCTTCCCCTCATTTCTCTACCCTCAAATCCCAAACTACCCCTCCCCTCATTTCTCTACCCTCAAATCCCAAACTACCCCTCCCAAAATCTTCACACAACAACAAAATTTTCAAATCACCCGCGTACTTTCCATCTTCTCCCGCACGCTTCCTTTAAAGAAAAAAAATAAATTAAAAAACCCCCAAAATTTTCAAATCACCCGCTCCTATTTTCACTAAAAAAATCTCTATTTAAACCCTTTCATCCTTCATCACACTTCAACATCAAAAAAACCCTAATCAACAACAAACCCTAATCAACAACAAACCCTTTATTCTCAAAAACCTTCTCAATTTTCTTTTTTTCCTATTCCCAGAAACCAAACAATGCCTTCTTTCCCAGAAGAGCCACTTCTTGCCCCAAACCCTGATCGTTTCTGTATGTTCCCAATCGAATACCCTAAAATTTGGGAAATGTACAAAAAAGCTGAAGCCTCATTCTGGACCGCCGAAGAAGTTGATTTATCACAAGATCTTCAACATTGGAACAATTTAACTGACGGTGAACGACACTTTGTATCGCACGTTCTTGCCTTCTTTGCAGCCTCCGACGGCATCGTTTTAGAGAATCTTGCTGGAAGATTCATGAAAGAAGTTCAAGTTTCAGAAGCGCGTGCTTTTTACGGTTTCCAAATCGCAATTGAGAACATACATTCTGAAATGTATAGTCTCCTTCTTGAAACGTATATAAGCGATTCGGTTGAGAAGAATCGTTTGTTTCATGCTATTGAGACAATTCCTTGTATTCGTAAGAAAGCGGATTGGGCTTTAAAGTGGATTGATTCGTCGGATTCGTTTGCTGAAAGGATCGTTGCTTTTGCTTGCGTTGAAGGTATTTTTTTCTCTGGTAGTTTCTGTGCGATTTTTTGGCTTAAAAAACGTGGGTTAATGCCTGGTTTAACTTTTTCAAACGAGCTTATTTCGCGTGACGAAGGACTTCATTGCGATTTCGCCTGTTTGCTTTATTCGCTATTGAGGAACCAATTGAGTGAGGAGCGCGTGAAGAAGATTGTGAGTGATTCGGTTGAGATTGAGAGGGAGTTTGTTTGTGATGCGCTTCCGTGCGCGTTAGTTGGGATGAATGGTGATTTGATGAGTCAGTATATTGAGTTTGTTGCTGATAGATTGTTGGGTGAGCTTGGTTGTGGGAAAGTTTATAATGTTCAGAATCCTTTTGATTGGATGGAGTTGATTTCTCTTCAAGGGAAAACTAACTTTTTTGAGAAGCGCGTTGGGGAGTATCAGAAAGCTTCTGTTATGAATAGTTTGACTGCGAATGGTGGTGCTCATGTTTTCAAATTGGATGAAGATTTTTAGATCAAGAAATTAGGGTGTTGCACTAATATTGTTATTCTGATATATTCTCATCTTGTTTAATAAATAATAATATTAGGGTTATTTTCCTGTCACCAATTTATCGTCTTGTTCCTTTGCATTTTTTGTGTTTTTGATGATATTCCTTGTAAAAAAGCCGCTTACTAATTTAATGGATGGTTGTTCTTCTGATTTATAAATTTAATGTTCGCTACTTCGCTCTTAATTATTTGTTCATTTGATTTAATTTAGTTTAATTATATTGTGATTTTGATTAAATAACAGTAAAAATAAGATAAAATGTAAAAAAATAGATGGATTTATTTTAATTTTGATTTTCAACTTTTTAGGGTTTTGTTGATTTTCACAATTTTACAGCTATTTATTTATTATTTATTTATTACTTATAAATGAAAAGGGAATGTATTAAAGATTCAGCCTAACATTTACACGAGGGTATAAACATTTAACCGATAAGATTCGTTCTAGCTTAGTCTCGCAGTGAGAAGAGTGTTCGATTTGTGAATCGTTTATGGCTTCGGAAACGCAGAGCACTGAAATGCTATCTAGAGAACAACTTTTTCATCTTTTCGAGCGTTTCACTCTCCTTACTTCACAACCTGGTAATTTAATTCTTTCACATTTGTCTATCTGTTTTGAATGATTGTTTCATAAACCCTTTTTTGATTTTTTTTGCAATATTGTCGTGTATTTATGTTATCTAAAGATGTGAAGAAAAGGATTGCAGATGCTGTTTTGGATAATCAGGTGAGTTTCTTATGGCAGTTGTTTTCCCTTTTCTATGTTGTCTCTCTTGATTGATGAATTGGGTTTAAATTTAATTGGAGAGTTCATCTTCAAAGTTGCTTTGTGTTAGTAACTTGGTGAATTTGCTTTGTGTTAGTAACTTGGTATATATTCCAGTTCCCACAAATCTCTTTGATTTTTGTATTTATAATAGGGGGCTTGGGAGATAAACAGAATATATTTACTAGCAAAGTAACACAAATCAGCAACCTTAGAAATTATGTTTGCACATATTCTAGTAGCTCGTCAATTGTTTTCAACGTATAAGCTTCCAAGGAAGAAATCCAATCATGCAGATTGAGTTTAAAAACACATTGAAAAAACATTAAAAAATCATAATGCAATGTGCTAGGCATCTTCTGGAATTTTTGGGAGTCTTCCAAGCTGAAAATTGTTAATGGTTCCAAACTCTTCATCATGAGAAATGGAAAGGCGTCATTGACCACGATTATTTCCTTTCAAAAATTCTAACTGTGCTTCTGAAACTTCAATCTTAGCCAAAATCGCATCTCTCTCCTCCTTTGGAATGAAATATTTTTGCATAATGATTAGACTTGGAAGTTTCATTTTTTCCCCCAAAAATAGACAGGACACAGATGTTCTTGTTGCAAAAGCATCTCAAGATTCTCAATACTATGCATGGCAAACTATAAATATTTAAAAAACTTACAAACCTGATGAGAAATTAATTGAAACTGAAAATTATTAAGCTCATGCCAATACTGTTATAAATAACCTTTCCTGTCATTTGAATATATGAAACTTGTGACAGCAGAACTGAGTAATTAGAACAATCTCTGAGCTTCCCGATCTGAATCAGTAATATGAAGACAATTGGTAATAGACCAAACGGGTTATGGTGTTAATGTTTGTAGTTTTGGTTAGCTTCTTTTGTGTGGGCTGAGAGTTAGTTTTATGGACAAACTATTTCAATGTCTGCTATCAAATGAACGTGCAAGTTGGTTTCACATTATACTTTAGCTATTTTATGTTATAAAAGACAATCTGTGATGTGATTTGTTGTCATTTTTCTGGGATTCATAACTGATGAGCAGGAAGCTGTTGCTGTGACCACTACAATACAGGAAGAAATAATTTTGGAGATGGGTGTTGGTATGTTTTTTAATTGATATATTAGTTATTGGTTTTTTTGACAGATAGACAAGAGCGGATACGCTCCTACAATGGTTTACACCACTCAATTTCTAAAGTTGCTAAAATATCTTCTCTAAAGGGGTGGAAACCTCTATTTGAAGACTTCCAATACATTAGGATAAGGGCAATGTCCAAGGTAACTAACTAATAATAGAAACACCAAAATAGTTACACCTATACTAACAACCTAGGAACACAACTACTAACAAACTCCTAATTATCCCTATTTCCATATCCTAACATGTAGTATTATGTTTGAGTCCACAAACTGAGTTATAGCAGCCTCTTCAAGGTTCACAAACTTCCCTTTTTTGTCCTACTTGCATATCTACATCTATTTGAAGTCCAAACCCTGAACAAGGCTTCATTCTCTCCACCGCACCTAGTATTATCCTTGTATTTCTTTGCTTCAAAATGTTCTTTTTTTTCCCCAAAGTTTTCTTATGTTTCTTTTTCGAATTCTAAGTTTGAGCTTGTCTTATTGGGGCTGAATTTGTGTAGAAGCTCAAATTTGTTTAAGTGAAGCTTCATGAGTTTTAGTTTCTGGGACAACACTTGAATCAGAGGTTGGTTTCAGCTATCTACAGTTTTGATCTGAACCTGTGATTGTGATTGGCTTTACTGGAGGAGGTGACTGGCGTTAATCAAAAGTATTGTAGAGAGATGAATTGGGCTGCCTTGTTCTCCTCAGCCACTTAATGGTTACCCTACTTGGTAGCTGAGATTTCCTTCACATCTTTGTGTAGATCTTCCTGGTTCTTGGTTGCTAAAACTTATTATTCTTGTGCTTTGCCATCTCGAACAGGATGTCTTGGAGTTTCGCATCCTCATGGTTTCTTTGACAAATTGAGGCTTATGTAACCTCGCAGCTTTCTCCAATGGCGGTGCAAAGGGCCCCTAGAACTATGTTTGAAGCAACCAAATCATCTACAACCTATATAACACTGACACTAGTTAGTATTCGACACAACACCGGCACATGTGACACTCAATTTCTTCCATTTCTCAATTTATTATTGGTGTCAACGTGGTAGTTTCGTGTCTAGTGTATCCATGTATCTGTCAATGCTTCATAGTCTACACCAGCCCTAGTTAACAAGTTATCTAATTCTTCCAAATGCTAAACCAATGCACCTGTTTGTTTCAATCTCTACAGCTCGGACAATGGGTCTTACCCATGCAAAATAAGTTGTGTCCAGTGCAGGTTCTCCTTGTGGCTGAATGCCTTACCAAAGCAAAAGTCTTCTCTTCCATGGTCATCAAAATGAGTTTGTTTTCTGCACCTTCAGTACATCTTCCAGCATGATGTATTTTTCACATTTGGTTATCCATTATTGATACCTACTCACTCCATGTTAATGTCTTAAAATCAAACACGAGAGAATGAAGTAAGTCGTCTAGTAATGTTTGACAAATTTCTTCATGTTTCAGAAGTGACTTTTAAGGACACTGGCTGACACCCATTCAGCAGTATAAAATCTAACAAAGAGGGTTGGTTTCAAGTGAAGTCTCAGCAGAAATATGATAGATGTTGGTTATACTGTTAGGGTCTGTTTGCGAGTTGGATTTTGGAGGGTTACGTCTATATTTTGATATATTTTTTATTTTAAATTTCTTTTGAAAAAAACATGATAAATAAGCATATATTATATTATGTTGTTTTTTTAATTTTTTTAAAATATCAAATATATACTTAACCCTTTAAAGTCCTCTCCAAAATCCTCCAAAAACCAACTCGCCAGCACAACCTTAGTTACACATTCTTCAAATACTGAATGATTCTTAATAATTCTCTAGGAATAAACTTCCTGCAAAGTTGCAAAGAAATATAGAAAATACAAAAGAAGAGGAAAAAGAAAAAGTAACAGCTCAAAAATATCACCAACTTCTAGGAATTAGAGAGTCTAATCTCTCCTAACCAACCAATTACTAAAACCACTGAATGCTGCCCTTTTCCCCTTCTTATTCTATTTAAACAACAAACAAATAAATTAGCCTGGGCCCAACATAGACGTAATTAATAAGAGGTCTACTAACAAAATCATATCTTTGACATAGCCTTTAACATCATCCATATGTATTCTTCATGTTCTTGGTGGCTTTCCAGTTCCAGTCTGCTAAAACTAGGAATTAGTTCTCATCCCTTGTCAAATCCCATGGTTGGTATAAAACTAGGAAAATGGAGTTTAGAACAAGGAATCAATGGGTTGAGAACAGAACAAGGAATTGAAGCAAAGAGAGTGGAATCATATTTTTGTAGTGAAAATAGGAAACTGAATCACTTTTCAACTTTTTCCATGTAAATAAAGCGCTACTTGGTGTTTTAACCCTTACAACCCTTCTCATAAACTAGGTGGAAGCCATGCTACTAAAGTATAGCTTGTTTTCACACATATACTAAGCCTATTAGGCAATGTTGTCAAATAGTGGTTATAACGGCGTTAAAACGCTATTGCATAGTAAAATTTGAACAAACTGCTATTGTTTTGCATACACTATTTAGTACAAAGTTTTTTCATAAAGCAGCTATAACGGCGCTTTAGCATTGTAGCATGGTGGAATTTGAATAGACTGCTATTGTTTGCAACTCACCATTGACAACACTACTATCAGCCATGTCAACTCACTAAAGTCAGCTCAACATTTCATGTTAACTATTGGATGACAAGTTAACAATTGGATCACATTTGCATAATTTGAAAAATGTGAGGATCAAAATTGAGAGAACATCATTCAAACCCTTTGTTTTTATATTTGATATTCGAACCTTTGTACTGTAACTGAAAGAGGCGGACTTATATATAGATTGATATTTTTATGGGTCTGCACTTTAGCGAAATCGATACGTATTACTGGCAATCCATTCGTTATTGGCAAATAGATTAGTTGAAAATATAGGAATCAAAGTTGCACAAGTTTTAAACTAGAGGGATCAAAAGGGTGACACTAAGCTAGAAAACTTAACGCATTTCATATCTGAGGGGTTAAGGTTGATATTGATATAAGCACAATCTGTTTTACATTTCTTTTCTCTCTATTTTAGTATAGGATAGCTGTGGGGTAACTTGGGGAATTTTGATAGTTGGATGATATTGTATAATCTGTATTTTCATCTAACCAAACTTGATACAAGTTGATAGTAATTAAATTTTGGTGACCAAGGTAACATGTTGGCAATTTTTTTACTACTTTATCAAATTATTGAGGATATTTCCTATTTGATACGTCTATTTATTTTTTATTTATTTATTTATACAACAGATCCAAGATTTGGTATTTCATGCCTGGGAAAAATCAGTACTGCATATGAGAATGACCAAGATTTGGTGATTCAATTTTATAAATTCCTTGCCAAGTAAGTTCTGTCTTTTTTTGTGTGTGTAGCATTAACTCATTTCTATCCTGTTAACATTTTCTCTTCAATTCTTCATTTCTATCCTGTAAATATCTTTTCTATCTTTGAGTACCACTGAAAGACATTTAAAGAGCAGCATGAATGATAGCCATTAAGGTTTTTGTTTGGAAGAAGTTACATGAGAAGCAGGGATTCAGCTACCTAATCAAGCACGACTAGCAAAGAGTAACTGACATCCTGTGTGGCAAATGTCTCATGAAGGAGAAAGAAAAGTGCAACAGCCTGAAATATTATGGAATGGAGAAACAGTATAGGCAGGAAATTAGTGACTAATGGAGTGTCTAGGTTTCTCAAAGAGCCTGGTGCATCTGTTTTCGATTCGGTTCTGTTGAGTGGAAGTGGGGAAGAGAGTTTTAGACTATTTTATTTTACTTTATTTTTGCAAAATTACAACTTTTAATTGATATCACACCGATATACAGTAGCAGTCGGCCATTTCTGGTCCAGTTCTATTTTTTACTGAAGAAATCGAGTTGCTTAATTTTTATACTACGTATAAGGGACACCACTTAACTTTCATCCTTTGAATATTTGTGCTGATGAGTTTTGGAAGATGGTCCTGTCTTTGTGTGTTCTAAACAACTTATCTGGAGTTATTTTTCATTAAAACTCAATCTAAGGAGAAAACACTTAATTCTTTCAAAGTTATCCAAACTTTTTTCTGATTCTATACTTTTTTTGACTGTCCCTACACAAAATTACAAACAGCTTTTTAATGCAAAAATGGCCTTATTCTATGAATTATGAAATGGCAGAGAAGAGATGGCCTGTGATGAAGCAGAACTAGGAGAAGAAGAATTTGCTGAAAAAATGCGCCATCAACAAAACTTACAGGAAGAGGTAAGATTTTTGATTTTATGTCAAACTTTTCGGCACTTAGATTACATGTATTCACTGCTAATATCTAGAAGAGTAAATCTTCACAGCAACTAGAGATGCTGCAGCACATGCGCAAGTTTAATTTGGATGATCAATCTGCTATCCTTGAGAAGGTGATCACTAGTATTCCTATTACAGGCACTTTTCTTTTTGAATTATGCTTCCAGTAAGACAAATATAACAGTCATAGTCAATCGACAAAGAACTCTGTTTTCTGATATTTTATATCATATTATTGCATAACATTTGATTATGGTCCATAATCTGATAGTTTACAAGGACTTCTGTAATTGGATCTTAAAATATACTACTATGGAATGAAATATAAGTAAAAATGGTAATTGAAAAGTTGATGTATGTGGTCTTAAATTGAGGTCGGATACATCAACGTTTTAATTATTATTTTTGCTTATATTTTATTCTGGTGAGAGTATTATTTAAATGTAAGTGTGATCGGTAATAGGACAAGTAGTTACAAGAAGTCTGCTAGAATTTGTTCTTTTGAGCCTTCTTGGTTGTCGAATGGTCAATTGTCGGTCTATGTTTGTCTTTCTAAAAATTCTGAATAATATTTAAATATTTCAACTTGGTTTGCAGCTTTACTTATTTTGCTCATAGTTTCACAGCTTGATAATATTCATTCATAAGTTTTTCTTGAATTATATACTAAGTTATAGTAGTTCAAATCAAATTAATGTGCATACTACTATGTTGAAAACTATGAAACTCACGAGTTTTTGATGAATTTGACAGTTGCACCAACAGATGGAAAATGGCAATTATGAAAGTGAGACATCCATTTTGTCAGCTGAGCATATGGAAGAGATAATTCAAAGGAAGGTGTCCCCTTTGTTTATGCCAAGTTAGGTCCATAATCTGCCCTTATCATGGACCCTTTTGTTAAATCACGTTAAGAGCTATTCCAAGTGTAATTATCACGTGTCATCTGGTTTGTATTGGCCAAATCCATAAACCATGACATGTAATATTTACTTCACTTATCATCTAAATGCATATATTTTTTTAACGACAACTTCCAACGTATTAAAAATGAATTTAACAAAAAATAATGTGGGTACACTGTTTGAACCAAAAAAGAAGTATTGTGATTAAGCTGAGCTATGAAATGAGTATATATATTTGTTTATTTTGAAGAATAATTAAAGGAGTAGGTTCGTCTAATGCAATATAATAATAATCTATTTGAGGATAAATAATAGAGTGAATTGAGTATAACCTTCCTTGATCATGGAGAGGAGGGTTAAAAATAACATTATAAATATCTTTATTCCGCGTCGATATATAACACCACTTTAAAAATGTTACATTTTAGAAAATAAGGTGTTGATGAATCATCAATATAGGTGTAAGTATCATCCAAATGCATATTAATCTATGATGTGTTGTATTATTATTTTATTTTATTTATTTATTTTAGAAGAGATGATAAATTTCACCATAATTGATTCACACAACTAAGGGTTCTGTGTTCGAGCTCGAAATAAGACGTTTAACCTAACAATATTGACATATGTTAGTGATGTGTTGTATTATTTAATTCACTTCATTTAGCTCTTATACTTCTTATACTATTATTTTCTTCTTCTTCTTTATGTTTATCTAATTTAGATTGTCAAGATATAGTTCTAAGTTTGAATTTGATTGTGGCAAAATTTGATTTTTTTTTTCCATAAGTTTTGGGTTCTTTTTATTATTAATAAAAAGACCTTAATATAACATTTGCTTTAGACATTTAAATATGACCGTGAAGCAAAGACAGCGTTTTAATTGTGTGACATCTTTTGCATCGGTTTAACCTACTTTCTAACTGAACTCTGAGGAACAATTTACTCTCATTCATTCTATTCATGTGATATATCTCGATAATTGTTTTTGAAAATTGTATAAATATTACTTGTTTTTCACCTGTGAGACGAAACAATATTAATTAATATTACAACAAATTCTTCAAAGAAAAAAATTGGAATGAAGAAAACGAACTATTTTAGCAAAATCCATTTGTGGTATCGGTAACATTAACAGCAGGTGGAATAACAAAATGCCAAAGCTTCCTAATACCACCAACTCTATATTTCATGCACAAAAATTCCTTAGCATATAGTTTCTCAACTTCCCTATCCACGTCATGAAGAAACACGTGCGTCACACCCGCTTTTTTTCTCGCACGCGCCATCACTGCAACCGAATATATAGCCGCCATCCTCCCGGGAGCCGACGCAAAATATCCCCTCGGCGCGTCGATCATAACCACATCCCAGTCCCGATCATACACCTCTTTTGGTAACTCTCTCAACGCGAGCCTACATTTGCGATCACCTTTGAGTGGATGGTCGTCATCGGCGACCGCCCCGCACTCCTTCTTGTAAGAGGAAAGAAGCATTTGGGCCTCGGTGAGGCGCGTGTTGTAACGCACTGTATGTGTGCGTAAGATAGGAAAACGTTTGAGAGAAGAAATAGTCCATTTACGATCTTCTTCGAGAAACAACGTGATGCCACGTGGATTAAACGAATCCCACATGAGCGCGTCGTGACCAATTCCAAAGACGAGAAAGTTGCATGGCGCTAAAGATTGTAAAACGTCGAAGGGTCTTCGGATCTCGCCTTTGGATTGTTGGGGAACGTCACGCGCCGTAGCGTAGTGGAAGATGGTGACTAAAGGGATCGCGGTGGCGATAAATTCGTCGGCGATGATTGTTTGGGCGGCGGTGAGTGCGGGGGTGGAGCATAAGTTTTTAGGATCTGTTTGGCGGGAGTAGAATACAAAAAGGATTGTGGCGGCGGTTGTGATTGCTATGACGTAGAGATAACATGGGTTGTTGTTGGAATGGGGTGTGTTTGGGTGTTTCTTTTTGTGAGAAGATTTTGGAATCAAGGAATGCATGTTATTGATGAATGAGTGTTTTGGTATGATGAGGTTTGATTAATGAGTGTGTAATGTAATGTGATGTGATGATGGAGAAAATAATGCATGGAGATGAAAAACGATTTCTTAGGTGGTAAGAGTTAGAAGTGGCACTTTCCTTGTTGATGCTGGTGACTTTTCTAAAATTAGTTAGCTTCATTTAGACATAATAATAATTGTCACCTTAATTTGTGTTAAGAGTTGCACACCCTTTCTTCAAAGCTGAGGTTAACTTTGAAAAATTGTCGGTTTGTGGCATGAATAAATTCTACAAATTAATTCTTATTCGGTTTACAAATTAATTCATTATTATAGATAGAAAATATAAAAACTTTTTTATATTGAAAAACTAATATTAATGGGTTATGTTAGAACTCATATGTATAAGAACGAAAATAAAGCCAATGAACCTCTTGTAAGAATAGAATAATTCTGTAATTAACATGAGTATTAACTTCAAAGCTTGGATTCATTAGCAATTACAAACATACAAAAAGCTGTAAGAGTGATTTCTTTCAACACTAATAACAAACTGACTATTCACTAAAGAGGTGAGAATTTAACAGAACAATATCAATCAATAAAGAAGCTCAAAATCTTCACACCATTAACCAGATATATTTGCAAGGGCACAATGCCTAAGTTAGGCTAAATTACAGGCCCAAGTGAGAGCACAAAAAGATACTATAGAATCATAATTCTATTTTCAGATTTTCTGACTTAAGCAGCTTCTTCAACCTTGGGACAGAAGACATCCACAGGGGTTTTATAACGTCACGGCATCCAAAGAACGTTCATTCAGCAATCAAGAATGCAGATAGGTTTCAGTGGAAGCTTATTATTATCTCTTTGTAACAGATGAACCCGAGTTTGATCCCCTCCCACGTTGAACAACTCGAGGGACAAATGACAAGCCTTTGGTGTGGCGGCGACCAAAGCTGATAGATGAAGGAGTGGAGTCCGAAGTATTCAATCTAGAGACTGCTGAAACAAGGTCATCTATGGCTGCATTCTCAACTTCCATCATTCCTGAAGTATCGTCCTTATGAGTAGATTGTTTACGTTGAGACTTCAGCCTATGTTTCTTTGAAGGCAGAGCCTTCTTGAAAAACTCAAATGATGTCGGAAATTTATGCTTGTCAACCAGATGTTGCTGCCGGCTTTTGTAGCTTTTGAATTTCAAACCACAACCTTCCACTATGCATTCATACTATATGACAAACATAAAAACCATGTTAAAGAGATTGTCCCCCAAAAGCGAAACTGAATATGTGAAAGTAAAAAAAAAGACTAAATTATACTTTTGGTTTTGTAAATTTTTTTGTTCCAATTTAGTCCCTTAAATTTTAAATGTTATACACTTTAATCCTTTACGTCAATTTTCTGTTTGTGTCTGTCAAATTTGTCCTTATATGTTTAAGGTGATTTGGCAAATATATAAGATGATTTGGCAAATGAGTCAAGTCAACATAAATTATAGATCCATTGTTTCACTTTCATTTTTCCTAGATCTAGGGACTCAACACCAAATGCTTAGTCATTTGTCAAATCACTCTATACATTTGTCAAATTACCTTAAACATACGACACTAGGACAGTTTTGACAGACACTAGAACAATTTTGAAGACAAAAACAGAAAACTGAATGAAAAGATTAAATTGTATAATATTTGAAACTTAAAGACCAAAATGGAACGAAAAAACTTAAGGGATCAACGTGAAACTTGAAAATAAGTTAAGGCCTACAATTTTCTTTGGTTTTCCTCTACCTGGAACTATTGGAGTATCTTCCATTTGGTCTACCTTACAAATTCAACTATGAGCTATAAACATAAAATAAAAGACAAAAAGGATGTATGAAAGGAAGAAAGAAAGTCTGAACATTGTTTTGAAATAACCGATTTGTAAAAAGGTCTTTCTTGTTGCAATTTGTAAGATTATAAATTTAGATAAGAAGAAAAATATGGGAGTACTTTATTAAAGAAATTTGAGGAAACATAAAGCAAAATTGAATATCTAACAACAAAGAAGGGAACAAACAACCAACTAGTTAATTCTTCAAATGACAAACTTAAGTGTATTATAGATAGAAGCAATATTATAAAAATTTGTTTCATGACACCACATTGTATCATATTTAGACATTTACTATTACTACCATGTCATAGCCACGTGCAACTTTCGCTTGAAAGAAAGAATCATGAGCTTCGGATACATGTATGCTTAGTAACCGCGATGTTGGGTAGACTCTAGAACACACAGAACAGGATGCAGTATGTCTTGCATTATAGTGATTTTCAAAGTCCTCCATTGAAGGCAAATGCGCTCCACACCCAACAATGGGACAGAAGACTTCCCTGCACAAAGGGATATGCTACGAAATGAGGCGGGGCACACTGCCATTTTATCAGTATAAGTTCAAAATCAAACATTACATTCTTGGCCAAAGCAGTCTTCAACTAAAGTAAAGAAAGCCTTGAGTGTAACACTAATCAAATTGTAGTTTTCCACATATAAGATTAGATGTAATAGAAAACAATTTCAAGAACTATAAGATAAGAAAGGTCTTTCACTGAGAAGCAGGTAGAATAGAATAACAGAAAACTATATAACTAGAAATGACAATCCATCATGGACTGTTTTCGAAAGCAAATAATCGCAACAGCTTCTATCAGACATCAGCTGAGTATTGAGTAAGACCTATCTATGTTAAGCGTTTTTTAAAAAAGGATTGTTGAAGTTATGGGATTTTAGAGAAAAGGAGGAGAGAAAATAATAATGATTTGAATATTATTGATAATAACTTTATGCTAACTTTTTTACAAAAGACTTAATACTAATATCTATTTATAGAGATACATAGACTCAATTTTAAATCAGAAACAAATCATAATAATAATAAAAGATATTCTAAGATATGTCTATGATTATAAATTAATCCTAGGAAATAACTCAAGATAACATAATATAAAAAATATTATAAGATATTTTCTAATATTCTAACACTTCCCCTCAAGCTAAAGCTAGCTTACTAAGCTTTAGCTTGCTACAAGAAAACAATGTTTTGCTCCACAAAATAATAAAAAAAGATGGAAAGGCAACTCAGGGATGCATGTGAAGTCGGAGAGAATTGCTATAAATAAACCTAGCCAAATAGCCTGATTGATCATCAGCTTGAGAGAAATTTATGGCAAGCAATTGAACAAAGCAAGCTCCGTTCTTCTACAAAACTGCATTTGGAAACTTTAAACCAATAATAATGGAGACTCAAAATATTTAAACTTGAATATGCTTCAAGGAGAGAGCGGCATGCTTTAGTGAGAGAAAGGCAAGGCCATTACATCTGGGACAAAGATGGGGCCAGTGCATCTGCCAAATACAAGAACCCAAATGCACCAACTATAGCCCCGAGTTTTCTCGTTGTTGATGATATTCCATGGCAAGTAGATCGAAATCTAGCAGGAAAAATCTCTGCCAGCACAACGAATGTGGTATCATTTGGTCCAAAATTTGCAAAGAAGAAGATCAATGGATACAATGCGACAAATTCTATACAGTGATCCTTATGAGTCCAATATTCATAAGGAATGGCAAAACATGAAGACAGTTATAAACCAGTAGCCTGGAACAGAACTGCATAGAGCAATAAGTGTTTGAGCTCTTGCAATTCTGTAAACTTCCTCAAGTGCATTTATTGTTTGTGCAGGAGGTATCCAACCAATTGTGCTGAAAATATCCTTCTGAAATAGATTTTACCTATCAAATGCAATATCAAGCAAGAATCAAGTACTTGATGTACCAAGTAAATGAAGTCCATGGCGACTGAGGAATTCCTTTGAGAATAAACCATATGATTTTTTCTTCTCATTTGTCTTTGGTTCAACTTGGATCTCAACTTGCAGAACCTTAGACATATCTGCTGTAGCCTTCGCCGTATTCTTAGCAACTAGAGCGGTGTAACGAGAAATTTTGGACATCCTCATCCGCCAATAGTAAGTCAATGCAGCTGGGAGTGCTCCTATCACGACAATTATCCTCCAAATGTAATCTACTTGTGGAATAGTTGAACCAACTGGATCAACCAAGTAAGGTGGAGAATCAAACCTGGCTTTGGATGCAGCTGAAACTATGATTGCAAATACACCACCTACAAGGACAACATTGTGGACACTTTTTTTGTCCATCTTAGCATCTCTCAAACATTTCTCAATTGGCTCCATACATTTCCTAACGAGGTCCGTGTTGAGCTCCTCAAACCTGGCACGTGTTATAGGGGAATAGAAATCAATTCCCCTGTAAAGTGAATCAATTTCAATGGTGGTCTGGGCAGTTGATGAAAGAGTTCTCTTCGCCCTCTCACAAGCAGTCCTCAACCTCCTGAGTGCTTTGGGGTTGCCACTAATGTCTTTCTTGTTCTTTCTCTTGAACTTTTGGACAAAGTGGTTAACCATCCTATTATCAAGATCCTCACCTCACCGACAGTGGCTTTCACCTCAAAGATGCCCTCTTCAATAGTAAGCAAAGCGACATCAAAAGTACCACTACCAAGGTAAAAAATCAAGACATTCTTCTCACCAACACTGGTTGCCTTCTTATCAAGACCATAAGCAATGGCAGCAGCAGTGGGCTCATTAATGATTCGCATCACATTAAGACCGACAACAAAGTAAGCATCCTTGGTAGCTTGACACTGAGAATCATTAAAGTAAGCAAGGAAAGAAACAACAACATTCTTAATAACAGTGCCAAGGTAGGCCTCAGCAATCTCACACATCTTCATAAGTACCATGGAAGAGATCTCTTCTGCAGCAAATTGCTTATCTTCACCCTTGTAGTTAACAACTATCATGGGCTTCTCGGCAGGGCCAGGAATAATCTTAAAAGGCCACAATTTCATATCACTCTGAACAGAAGCATCATTGAATGTACGACCAATTAACCTCTTAGCATCGAAAACAGTGTTGATAGGGTTCATGGCGACTTGATTCTTAGCGGCATCATCAATGAGACGCTCAAAGTCAGTAAAACCGACATAAGACGGCGTGGTTCTGTTACCTTGATCTTCGGTAATAATTTCAACGTGATCGTGTTGCCAAACACCGACGCATGAGTAAGTGGTTCCGAGATCGATTTCGATAGCTGGTCCCTCTCCTTTTCCGGCCATTGGATTTCACACGTAGCAAAAAAGATTTAAGAGGAAGAGGATGCAAAATCACAGCATCAACACTGTGATTCAAAGTGGCGGTGACGGCGGCAGTAGCGAACTGAACGGAAACAAGTGAAACGGGTGTTGGAAAGAATGATCACGTTGGAAAAGAGAAACTACGATTATATTCCCTAACTGTTGGGAACTCCGAAGCGGAACAACGGCAAGATTGTTCAAGAAGGATCGAAATAGGCTCTAGATACCATGTTGAAGTTATGGGATTTTAGAGAAAAAGATGAGAGAAAATAATAAGGGTTTGAATATTATTGATAATAGCTTTATGCTAACTTTTTTACAAAAGACTCAATACTAATATCTATTTATAGAGATAAATAGACTCAATTCTAAATCAGGAACAAATCATAATAATAATAATAATAAAAGATATTCTAAGATATGTCTATGATTATAAATTAATCCTAGGAAATAACTCAAGATACTCTAACATAATATAAAAAATATTATAAGATATTTTCTAATATTCTAACAAGGATCAACGAATGCACTATACATCGCAAAATCAAGCTTTTCTTTTATGTCTACGTAACCTGGATTGAGGCCATATAAGCTGCATTTGACTGCGATCTCTGCAATATCAAGGATTGTCACACGAGCATGGTTTAAAACCAAGTTGTCTATTTCCATATACTGAGAATAGGAGCCCAAATACTGTTTGGGGATTTAAATAGCAGCTACGGTAACAATCGCGCGATCGAATGTGGACAATTCGACCTTGGCACCATGTGTAGTTTCAGTAACATTAAAAACAGTCACGTCACACACTGATACATTTTTATAATAATAATCACACACTGCTACTGTTAAGATTATGAAGAAAAAAAAAACTATGGAAGAGTAATAATAGGATCAATACCTTCCATCCTCTTGTATCAAATTCTCAAGTTGTTCTTTCTCTTCTGTTAATTCCAATGCAACCTTTGAAATAAAAAGGGTAAGTTAACATTTCAAAATAAAAGCTCAAAACACTAGCACCCAACATGAAACAATTTGACTTTAATACTCTCCCAATTCTTTGTTCAATTGTGAGTGAAAAAAGAAGTGTATAATTAGGTGGGTGTAAATGAGTGAGTGAGCACATAAAACAAGTGTCTATTTGAATTGGCTTATTTAGACTTATTTAATAGTGGTATAAGTACTTCTAAAACTATTTGAGAGAACTTATGACGCGTTCATAAACTATTCTCAACTTTGTGTTTTACAAGAACTATTCTCAATTTATTTCCACATGCTTTCCATAATAGTTATAAAAACAACTTATAACTTATATAAAAAGCAATTTGACTTTATTTTAGGGCTCCTTTACTTTCTAAAAATATTTATATTTTCATTTTCAAAAATTTGTGTTAATTTATTTTGTTAACAAAGTAATAATACTGATTTTCGAAAACAATGAAAATACTAAAAGAATTGTTTACAATATTTCCAGAAATGCATTATCTCTAGCTAGTATTTCATCAACAGTCACAATGATTCATTTCAAGGTCTCACATCATCTGTTTAGTTAGTTAAAACACATATTTTAGAAAATGAAAAAAAAAATTCACAAAATAATCCCTTATCTTTTGTTAATAAACACTTAATGATAATCGTGTGCTTATGCTATAAACTAAAGTGTTTATAAAAAAACTAAAGTGTTTATAAAAAAACTAAAGTGTGTATTTGAAATTTGCTTATGAATCAAAGCTATTCATTGATTTGAGCAAAATAACCTTAAAATGGTTTGTACAAGACAAGTAAATAGAAATGGAGATTATAACCTGTTTGACAAGAAGTTCACGTTCGACGTTACCGGGAGCGAAGAAAGGTGAATCGGGTTGGAACCTACGAGGAATGGGTTTCCAGAACGGAAACTCTGAATTCAGATTCTGCTTCTCCACATCCATCATCACTCTTCAATCACCGAGGACAATGACAATTCAAAACTGATTCTGATTTTGACAAAGAGTTTTGCTTTTGCTTCAAAATTTTCAATTTTGAATACAAATTTGGTTACGGTGCACCCGTTTCTTTCCGGGTCATTAGTTGTGGGCCTTCTTTGTTTCTCTATATTTTGTTTCAACTTCAATCAAGTTCATTTGTAGAGAATTGGATTTGATACCCCCCATTTAGATTTATACTTCCCAAAATAATGAAAATCCATAATTATCTATTGAATTTCATTTTCAACCACGGTTAAAAAAAATTCACTCTAAAATCTACCCCCCTCAGCCAAATTTCCAGTACGTTAATTTTTTTTAGAAAAATTCAGTATGAAATTATAACTACCGAAAAATTCAAATTTTCGGTAGTTATAATTTCTGGAAATTTCAGATTTCCAGATTTCTGTGATAGAGGTGGAACATATAAGTCAAATAAAAGCAAGTCAGGAACTTCAACTAAAAAGTGTAGTTGTCCGTTTAAACTTAGATCGAGACCATTGAAAAATGGTGAGGGATGGATTGTTAGTGTAATATGTGGATTCCATAACCATGAGTTAATAGCTACTTTTGAGAGTAATGCATTTATGGGACACTTAACAGAAGAAGATAAGAAACATGTTGACGAGCTGACAAAGTACCACGTTGCACCGAGGCACATCTTGTCATCTTTGAGAGATCGAGATAAGGAGAATGTCACTAATATCTCTCAAATTTATAAGCGCCGAAGTATATACAGGAAGAATTTGAAAGGGCCTAGAACTGATATGCAACATCTGTTGAAATTACTTGAAGCTGATAAGTATGCTTGTTGGAGTAGAACTCATGGAGATTCCAACGTTGTGAGGGACATGTTTTGGACGCACCCAGATTCTATAACTTTGTTGAACATGTTTCCTCTTGTATTGATCATGGATAGCACCTACAAAACCAATAGGTATAGGTTACCATTGTTTGAAATTGTTGGTGTTACTTCAACTAGGTTGACATTCAACGTTGCATTTTCTTATATGGATTGTGAGTGTCAAGAAAATTTTTGTTGGGCATTGGAGAGGTTAAAAGAGTTGTTTGTTTCAAATACCTCATTTCCTCAAGTGATCGTGACTGATAGGGAACTTGCTTTAATGAATGCAATCGAAGTTGTATTTCCATCTTCAACAAATTTACTTTGTCAACTTCATATTAACAAAAATGTTGGAGCCAAATGCAAACAATATATATTAAAGAAATATATGCATGAACCCATTCTTGAGTTGTGGAGGAAAATTGTGTATTGTTCTAAAGAGAAGGAGTACGAGGAAAATTTGCAAATGTTTGAGCAAACATGTGTCGATAATATTATTTTCTTTGATTACGTGAGAGATACATGGTTGACTCCTCACAAGGAAAGATTTGTTGAAGCATGGACCAATCGAGTATTGCATCTAGGAAATACTACGACTAATAGGTACGTCATTAAAACTTTGCATTTTTTATTAATATTTATAGTTATATAGGATTAAACATGCATGATAGAAATAATAATATCATACATACTTTTTTGTTTGAATATTAGGGTTGAATATGCTCATTGGTCACTAAAGAGATTTTTGGAACATAGTAAAGGAGATTTGTGTAAGGCATGGAATGATATGAATGACATGTTGAAGTTCCAAATTATTAAGATAAAAGGTTCATTTGAGACAAGTAAAGGTCGCAAAAAGCACATACACAACGATCCATTCTATGCGAATTTGATGTGGGTTGTATCTAGGAATGCTTTAATTGATATTGTTCATGAATACAAGAGAGTTAGATATGTCAATAACGACAAAGCTGCGTGTGGTTGTATAGTTAGAAAAACTCATGGATTACCTTGTGCTTGTGAGTTAGCAAGATACAAGTTGGAAGGTGTTCCAATCCCATTAGATGCTGTTCACATACATTGGAGGAAATTAACCATGAATAGTGATCAAGAGGAAGAGCAGTTGGAAAATGATTCAGAGTTGGACATTACATCAGAGATGAATATTATTTGGAAAACATGGAAAACACTTAATGTTGCTGGAAGGAGGGCATTGAAGAGCAAGTTGCGTGAAATAGCATATCCAGAGACAACATCAATGTGTGCACCACCAGATAAGATCAAAACAAAAGGTGGTGTGAAGAGGAAAAAAGGTAAAAAGTCGAAGGGATTTGACGTATATCGCGACCCTTCATTTTTTGAGTATGTTGATGCAATTTATTCTCATGATGCAAATACTCAAGTCTCTCGGCAAGGACCCATGAAAACATCACAACAAATCTCCCAGCAAGCATTCAAACAAGTCTCACATCAAGCACCTATGACGAGACTTTTCTCCTACCAAGTTAGAAAATATTTGGATGAGTTTCCTCCTCTAATTCATCCATATATTGAAGACATAGTTAATGTTGAAGCTGATGGAAACTGTGGATACCGTGCTATTGCTGCTTTACTTAGTCATGGTGAAGAGTCTTGGAGCATTGTGCGTTGACAGTTGTATACAGAGATTAAGTCCAATCCTGATTTATATGCTGCATTATTCCAAGAACGTTTTCAAAAAGTGGCAGACTCTTTACTTGTAACTGATTTGAGAAACCAACCTATCGAGAAATGGATGACTATTCCAGATATGGGTTACGTGATAGCAACAAAATATAATAGTGTTATTGTGACATTGGGAAAAACTTTGTCTTTGACTTTTTTCCTAATGAGGGGTGCGCACAATGGAGAGATATCACGTGATCGTATTATCTGCATTGGCTTTGTTAATGAAAGTCATTGGGTTCAAGTTAAATTGAAACCAGGTTTTCCGTTGCCTCCAATTGCATGGGATTGGAAGACGTATCGCAGTGATGAGTCTACATTATGGGCTATAGCTTATGCAGGACGTCTACAACATTGGAATTCATTAGAGTTAGATCATACATTAGATTATATGTCTTTGGTAGATGATTGACATTTTTAAATTAAAATTTTATTTCATATATATGAATTTTTTATATGTTTTTATATTTAGTTTGTTTCGTATAATTTTTTTAAATATTTAGTTTGTAACAAAATTCATTCACATAATGAAAATAAATAACAAAGTAAATCTAAATCAACATAATAAAGCAAAGTCTGAATCAACAAAATAAAACAAAGTTTAAACAACAAAGTCGTACGATAAAATAAGTCGGATGATAAAACAAAGTCGAATAATAAATAAAAATACTACTGATAATCCCCTCCTCTAGATATGTACAAAGCTCTCTCTAACAGGACATACATCTCATCATCAGGTTCTACCCTATGTAAGTCTAAACTCTGCTGTATTAGACCACCCATATGTTGACACCGTGCATGCCACTCACCATCAGTAAAATGACTAGGACTAGCATCAACAAAATGACTAGGACCGGCATCAGCAAAATGACTAGGTCCGGCATCAGCAAAATGACTAGGTCCGACATCAGTAAAATGACTCGGTCCGGCATCAGCAAAATGACTAGGTCCGACATCAGTAAAATGACTAGGTCCGGCACCAACATCATGAGTAGGACCAGCATCAGCAAACTGACTAGGTCGGACATTAGCAAAATGAGTAGGTCCGACATCAGCATCATGAGTAGGATCGACATCAGCATCATCATTGGGAAGGATCATCAGAGGATGAGATATCCTATAATACCACTGAATGTATCCATCGACTGACTGGCGAGAATATGCAGCTCGATGCAATCTAGTACTAAGTGATCGTACAGAGTTCCTGTACATGCTCCACTCAACATCAATATCACGTACAACAAGCATCGGTGGTGATAGCGGAATGTGCTGCATATACCCAAACTGTCGTACGCATCTCTCTGGTAGATACGGTACCATCGTGGAACACCAACGAATGTAACCAGTGAACAATGACACAGACTGAAATTGTGTCGTAGAGTTCTCGTCATAATTCGGCGTCCAGATAATATCCGTATCTCTCGGAGCATCCAATTTTGCTATGTAGTATGCAACATTCCCAGATGTTTGCTTTGCATTCCATCGATACATCTGCGGCACTGTAGACATGTCACTGAAATCCCGCTTACAAATGTCGGGGAAATGCTCATAAATCCATGTATGTAAATAATAAAAACAATACAAGTAATTAAATAAATTTATAAATACATGTCTGTAAATAAAAAAAAAACAATTAATTAAATAAGTAAATATAAAATACATGTAGCTAAATAAATATAAGTAATTAAATATAAATATAAAAACAACTAATTAAATAAGTAATAAAATACATGTAGCTAAATAAATATAAGTAATTAAATATAAATATAAAAACAAGTAACTAAATAAGTAAATATAAAATACATGTAGTTAAATAAATATAAGTAATTAAATATAAATATAAATATAAAAACAAGTAATTAAATAAGTAAATATAAAATACATGTAGTTAAATAAATATAAGTAATTAAATATAAATATAAAAACAAGTAATTAAATAAGTAAATATAAAATACATGTAGCTAAATAAATATAAGTAATTAAATATAAATATAAAAACAAGTAATTAAATAAGTAAATATAAAATACATGTAGTTAAATAAATATAAGTAATTAAATATAAATATCAAAACAAGTAATTAAATAAGTAAATATAAAATACATGTAGTTAAATAAATATAAGTAATTAAATATAAATATAAAAACAAGTAATTAAAATTAAGTAATTAAAAATAAATATAAAAAATACATGTAGTTAAATAAATATAAGTAATTAAATAAGTATAAAAAATACATGTAATAAAGATAAATATCCTCCAATCTGCTTCGTTGCAGGAAGTGTACTATCTCGAAGATAATCGTATAAGACAACGAGAGCAACTGGTCCCCATGCCCATCTACCACATGTATCAAGGTCTTGAAAAAGAAATATATATTTTGCTGATACAAGGGTGACACTTTTATCAGCAAGTATGGTGCACCCTACCAAATGAAGTAGGTATGCCCTCGCTGCACAGTCATAACGCCCTTCACGAAGGGTCTTAAGAAATATACTCTTCAGCCACTCAAAACTGTACGAAGCACCTCTGTTGTACCTCGTTTCAGTCACAGCTTCATCGTGACTAACTCCTAGTAATTCAACAGCAGCAGCAATGGCCGGATCTTCATTCATATTAGCAGGAGGTGTGAAAAACTCTCCGCGACATGGTATGCCCAAAAGACCCCTAACATCATCCAGAGTAATAGTCATTTCACCAAATGACAGGTGAAATGAGCTAGCCTCTGCGTGCCACCTCTCAGCAAAAGCAGATATCAGATTACCGTCAATCATATGCAAACTGCATCTCTGAAGAGGACGTAACCCAGATAGAGTAATTCAATGATCTATCTGGGCCGATAATACATATCTGATGTCAATAAATTTATCCTGCTTTTTGCCGTTTGAAACAACCTTCAACGCATGTCTATCCTGTCTAATTAAAATAACACACAATAAATTATAATATAATTAAAAATTATAATATAAATATACATTATAATATAAATATAAATTATAATATAAATATAAATATAAATTATAATTATAATATAAATATAAATTATAATATAAATATTAATTATAATTATAATATAAATATTAATTATAATTATAATATAAATATAAATTATAATATAAATATAAATATAAATATAAATATGAATATAAATTATAATATAAATATGAATTATAATATAAATATAAATAAAAACTATAAGATAAATATAAATTATAGTATCAATATAATATAAATTATAATATCAATAAAAATATAAATTATAATATAAATATAAATATCTACTAACCTGTCCATTCCACACCTTAACAACAATTTGGTGTTCATAGTCTGTAAGGACAGATAGATCGTATGGACCTCCAGGAAATACAGGTTGTTCAGGAGGGTGTTGTTGATCCTGTTCATCCTGCTGCTGCTGCTCGTGTTGCTCAAACTCAGCCTGAATATTATGTTGTTGCTCAAACTCAGGTTGAATATGATCCTCCTGTTGCTGTTGCTGATCTTCGTTTCTTTTTCTTCTTTTTTCATCAGCAGCCCTCCTATTAGATTGAGTAGGAGGACGGACTCTAGAATGCTCAACGTTTTGCTTTGCTCCTCTAGTCCTCACTGAAAAAAAAAATTGAATGAATTATATATAAAAAAAATGCAAAAAAAAAAAATTTCACTGTTCCGGAAATTTCATTCAAGGATGAAATTTCCGGAAACTAACCGGAAATTTCAAATTTCTGGTAGTTATAATGTGTATCGGAAATTTCAAGATTTGAAATTTCTGGGAGTGCCAACCGGAAATTTGAAATTTCCAGTAGTTGATTTTCAATACCGTAAATTTCAAATTTCCGGTTGGCACTCCCGGAAATTTCAAATCTTGAAATTTCCGGTAAAAAGAATATTTGGAAACTTGCTTACTTTTCTGGATTTGTCTGTTTGTGGGGTATGTGGGCCGGTCAAATTGTTTTTACTGAATATTAAGGACAATCCAATAATTTCACACTCAAAATTTTTAATTGGGGGGGTATAGGGTTAATTGGGTGGGTATTAAATCCAATTCTCTCATTTGTATTTCTTTTTTGGTTAACAAGTCAATTTGTATTTTGAACGGGTAAAATAATTTATTTGCACATGATGAAAAAATAATAATTGTTTTATGAGAAAATAGATGGTGTATTGTTAGTGTAAACAAATTTTATACTAATAGTGAATATGAACCTTTGATTTTATCATCTCATTAAAAATTTATAACTGTCATCAATAAATAACCACCCAATCAACAATTTATAGTTGATTGACATTTTTACACTGACAGTGCATGGTCAATAAACCTTGTTTTATGCATAAAACTTTGTAAATAATACCAATTATGGTTGGCAAAGATGGTTGGATCTTCTGCTCACACTCAATGTGACTTGAGTTCGAACCTAAGTGTTCATTCTAGTGCCGCCGACTCTTTTGAAGACTGATCGCGTCATCAGCTATTCCTAAAGCCTACTGTCGCCACCCTTGCGCCTTTAAGATCACTTGTGTTTTGCATTTGTATTCTCGTTGCTTCATATGTCAACATCGAAGCCGCGTCTTTGGTTTCGCTGTCGCGTCTCTGTTCTATGTCACTACCACATCTCTGGATGTTTGTAGTCCTCGTGTGATTTCTAGCTTTGGTTCTGGATGTGATTTATGCATTTTGTTTCTCGTGTTCTCACTTTCATCATATCTATTTAAGTTTCTGGTGTTTTTAATTTGGATTTTGATTATGTTGTATTCATATTATGTTTGTTTGTAACCTCTACTTTTTGAGTCGTTGGTTCTTTTCTTGATCTGGATATTTGGCTGATTGTTTGGTTGGACTAATTGTCTTCACTCTAATCCCTCTAAAAGTCACAACACTATGACGAAGAACGTTGCTAAGCCATGAAGAAATTTTGCACAAGCTCTTAACAATAATGTTTGTGTTATTCCGATAAGCCAACTTCCACGTGCGTGTGTAAAAGGTAAACAAAAGTGATCACTATTCTTGAAGAGGAGTGCGTTATAGATCTTGAGGCATGTAAAAAAGACCTTCATGGTTGAATGATTTGGACAAGGTGTGCAACACCATTAAAGGTTAAAGAATTGCAGGCCAAATTACTCGAGTTATGGAAATCTTTGGGTAAGAGGGGGTTTGATCTCACTAGGTAAAGGATACTACAAATTCTCATTCTCATTTGTTGAAGACCTTATAAGGGTCAAATCAGTTAGTTCGTGGAATATAAATCCTAGATATTTGAAACTCTTCACGTGGACTCATGACTTTAACCCCAATTATCAACATTAGACAACCTCTCAGGTTTGTTTTCGTATTACTAGTTTAGCACAAGAGTATTGGTGCCCCAAGATCATATTTTCCATTACTAGAAGTTTAGGTACACTTATTTGCTTGGATAATACTACTAGAAATTGATATTTGACAAGTCTTTCGACCATTATGCTAAACTTCTGGTTGATGTTGATCTGACTGCAAAGTTTCATGACCAAGTTTTATTTGAAAGAAAATATTTTGCATTTTATGTGTGAGTGGATATGAGAAACTACCTAATTTGTGCAATTAGTGCAAGCACATTGGCCATTCAATTACTTGCAAAAAAGCTCAAGATGATAATAATAAGAAGATGGATAACTTAGACAAGGGAGGCAAAAGAAGACGAGGTTGACCTTCATCCCTGTCAAGGATAATTGCATTGCTAGCAAATATAATTGCACTACTAGTGAGGATAATCAACAAGATATCTATCATAATGATCCATATCCTAATCAAGATTCTTATGAAGGTCTCTCTAATAACAATAATGAAAAGTCACCCATGAAGGAAGCAATGACATTACTATTAATATTGAAGACTCTCCAAATTTGCATAGTCAAGATGACCAACAGGAAAACAAGGATGGCAATGTTCCAAAAAGCTAGCTTAATCTTGAGGATGACGAAGAGGTGGATGAAGAAATTGAGGTTGAAGACAATTTTTTCCAAGTTCCTAATATCAATGTTCCTAAGGTAGTGCATAATGATATCGAGAATATAAACTCTAATTGGGAAGACATGACTGAGGAGGTTGATGATCATTTTGAAACCATGTTGTCTAAAATGAAAAAATGCTAGACAAAGACAAGTTACTAAAAAAGATGAGAACAAATGCCCCCATGCTAGGGCAGGCTCAACGAACCATCCCAAATGAAGTGCATCTTCTAGAATATTAGGGGCATGACCAATTCCCCATCAAGATCGGCCTTCAAAAGGTTATGTGCTCAATATAAACCTAATTTTTCCTTTATAGTTGAACCTTGGATAAATTTTAATGGCTTTCCTAAGTGTATATAGAACTTGCATTACAAGCTTTTTCCTGTTAATACTAGGGAAAATTTATTTCCTAACGTTGGGGTCTATGCTATTGTCATCTCGACCCTCACATTATTAGCAATTCGGATCAAGATATTTATTTCACCTTGCAATATTATGGTGTGAATTTTGGTATGATTATTGTTTATGCATCCACAAATTATATTGCTAGGAGATCTTTGTGGTCTCATTACTTATGAGCACAATCAATACAATATATATTGATCTTCATTTGTGATTTCAGTACTATTTTGGGAGCTTATGAGTATAGAGGAGATAGTCCCCTTTTAAGTTGCATATGGAGGATGTACAAAATTGGACTAATTGCAATTCTCTCATTCATTTGCCTACTAATGGTGCTCAATACACTTGTCTAATGGTAGAAAAGGTCGAGGTCATACAAAAAAGAGATTATATCAATGAAGCTAGTTTACAACACCAAAGGAAGATGGGAAATTAAACAAAGCGTATATTACTACTTAAAAGTTAATCAATTTTCTTATTCAAACTTCATAAACTAAAATTGAATTAAACAATGAATATCTAAGACTAAGGGAAAGAGAAATAACACTAAGATTTATACTGATTGGGTCACTTCGTCCTCGCTTGTGACCTACATCCAGCCCTTTCATTCATGATGATGTATTTTCTTCCTTTATTAATTTGAACACCAAATATTTGTTAAATTGATTATAAGAACATTCCCTTATCCTAAAAACTTAACACTGCTAATTCTTCAAATCCTTCAATTTAGATCTAGATAATGAAGAACCCTAATTTGTGATCCCACAACAACTAGTATTCTAGCTTTTACCTTGATATTGCACCAACTCCTTGATCTTAACAATAAACCCTTGAATATCACCAATCTTGAGTTGAGCCTTCAATCCAAGTATGAATTGAAATTGAAAAACCTCATAAACCCTTTTTGATGTGAAAATATTGTACAAAGCTAATGTTTTCCTTTAGATTACGAATAATCCTATTTGAAACCCTTTAAATACTCAATTGCTTACAATGTTTTCCTAACTATTTTATCCCTTAATTTAATATTTTCCCATGAAAATGATCTAAGAGCTTTCAAATATATTTTATAGAAAAAGAAAGGATGAGAGAAGAATGTAAATGTTTCTTAACTTCGAAAAAATGAAGTGTTGTGACTTATACATTAAAGCAATTAATGAATGAAATCAATAAAAACAAAAAATATTTTTCACGTGTAATTCGAATTATGTAGTCAAGAGAAACTTGAAAATGCAATTTGAATTGTGTACATCGAATTACTTAAGTCACAAAGTTTGTGATACTGAAATTGATCAGATAATTCAAATTACTTATAGATGTAATTTGAATTACTACTAAAAATAGGGATACATGTAATTGGAATTATAGATTACAGAAACGACTCCACGATTTAAAATTATATGTAATTCGAATTGCATATGCTAGAAATGGAAACACTGTTTTTACAAGATTGATTCTAAAAATTATGATTTAGAGAAATTACTTTGGTTAAGAAAATATTTTTGGTATGGGTAGATTATTGAGGGACACATATTTACAACATATCTAAACTATCATAATTTTAACATCAAATTAAAACAACCAAGTTCAAACAAAAGTAAACATGCACTCACATCCTTATGTCCTATGTTTTTAGAAATTCTAAGAGTGAGTTTGTTCGGAGATAGACAAATGAGGTTGCTCATGCTTTAGCATGTGTAGCCACATCTTTATTTAGTCGCCATATTTTTATTTAGATTCCTATTTGTATTTAACAATTTATTATTAATGCAATTCTACTTGGATCTCTTCACCAAGGAGATAATGGTTTGTGTTATGTTGTTTCTAGGATCACATACCTGAATTCAGTTGAGAGACATCATGTTAGTCTGAGTGAATTCATGGAATGCAAAGCCACTATATTTGATATGGGGCTCCACAAAGCGCTAGGAGAAGATAAGTACCCATCTATTTTTTTCCAACATTGTTGGGACACCATTGTTGACTCTCTGTTTCATTATGTTAATCAGGTTTGGATAAACCCTTATCTTATTTCTTTCATTAATAACACCTTATTTTGATGATTCCTAAAATTGATAAATCTGAACTTGTTTCTTACTTTTGGCCTATCTCTCATTGAAATGTTGTTTATAATTTCTAAAGTTATTATGAACAAAATTAAATCTTTATTGAATGATATCATATATCTTAACAACGTAGGTAGGTAATTGGTGGTCTACATTGTTGTGGGAAGACCCACTAGAGGGAATTTCCGTCATATTGTCAATATCATGCAATATGTGAACATCCCCAAGCCTATTTGCAATGAGATAGAGAAGCTTCAAAAAGGGTTTATGTGAGGGGATATTGAACAGGGGCACAAGGTGAAGTAGCAATGTCAATTTACAAGAAAGGAGGGGGAGTTTGAATTGTAAATTCACCTTTTTAAAATTTCCTGTTAAAACTTAGAAAGTTTAACTCAAGATTGATCTTGGTTATGAAAACAGAAAAACAGAGAACGTTCTTGGTTATGAAAACAGAAAACAGAGAACGTTATGGGTTAGTGAAAAACACACAATTTAACTTATCTATTTAATTTAACAATCAAAATACTATAAATAAATAGAGGTAAGGAAAGAGATATCACACAGAGATATATCTTGATTCACCCAAACCAGGTTACGTCCAGTACTCACAGTTGTGTGATTTTTCACTAAGTGTTCAAAGCGGAGAACATTCTTGGTTTTTACACCACCAGTTCAGATCGACATTGATCTGTTACACAACACTATCTTTCAGCCCAGAAAGAATTTCCACATGTTACCTTTTAATCTTTAGAGAGGATTTTTACACTTTACCTTTTAACCATAAAAGGATTTCCTATAAACTACTCAAGCTATTTTCAACACTATAGACTTGAATTTACACAATAATGATTTAAAGAGCTTCAGCAGAACTGAGTAAGCTCAACACTTGTTTGAGTTTAGATTCTTAATTGAAAGAGTTCAGTAAAGGTGGTTCTAAAATTAGAATAAGAAGATATAACTGACTCTTGTATGTAAATGATAGACTTTAGAGTGTATGATTGCAAGTAAGTGATGTATTGCTCTTCACTTGAAGCCCTTGAATTTTCCTTGAGCTTGGGGTTCCTTTTATAGGCTTCAAGGAGGCTTATGACAACTCATTTGACCGTTGGAAAGGGTCCAACTGTCATGTGTCAGCTTATGGATAAGATCAAATTAAAACCAAGAATGTTCTTGACTGAACATTCTTCATTTTCTGCCTTTTGAAGAATACTGATCTGTAAACTTCTTTGTCAACCATCTTTCATAGTGATTTATGGTCCTTTCATCATGTGTGTGTTATATCTTAAGGATAGGCTGAAGTATACTCTTCAAGAACGTTCTTGATTATTGCTTAATAAACTGGAGAATGATCTTTTTTGTACTTGAAGAATAATCATACTTGATTCATCATGAGCCATAGCTTTTACCCTTAACCTTTTGGAGTGATTCTTTTGCTGAGATGAACCCTGCATATTCCTTGTAGAATACTGGAAACATATTTGTAAGTTCCAGAAGCTTTCTTTTCCTTAATAGAGGATATTATCAATCTTGTTGTTTTATGATAGTGGAGAACATTCTTCATTTTCAGACTTCTGTCAAGAACGTTCTTCGTTCTGTTGTGTATTTTTGCGTTCTCTTTCAAGTGATGTTGCTTATAATGCTTAGTACCTATCTTTGATTATCACACTCAAAAACACATATTAAATCAATATATCATTTAGAATCATAATTAGAAGTCTTAATTAACTTTTGTTTGTTTACATCAAAACATTAATTTGAGATTTTGTCTTAATACAAGGCCCACTTGATGAAATAGGAGGTTTTTTTGCCTTCCAAAGACTACAGGAGGTCTGGGAATCAAAAAACCTTAGTGCATGAATGAGGCAATCCTTATGAAAATGCTTTGGAACATTAAAAATAATCCAGATGATCTTTGGTGTAAAGTTCTTATCAACAAGTATAGCAGAAACTGTGATATGAGAGTCGCATGCACTACACTAGAATTCAGATTTAACAGCACACCTTTAACAACGCTTATTAAGTAAAGATGTTGTTGTATTTTATTTTTAAAAAACACAGAGTCATAGACAACACATTCTAAAAGCGCTGTCAAATTATACAAAAATTTAGATTTTATAGCACATATTTAACAACTCTTTCTTTAGAAAACATTATAATAGTAAAACTTAAAAAATATGGACTTTTTAAAAGTGCTTTTGATAAAAAGCATTGTATATGTACGTTAAAAAAAATTCAAAAAACGCAAAAAAATAACACGTGAGACCTATATTGTTCCTAATTAAACCTAGTGATCGAATTTGATATCTCCTCTTTGACCGTGAACCTCTTCCTTTCCTCACGTTCCCCAAAAATCGTGCTTCTTTTATCCACCATTGTCCAAAAATTGTTTCTTTTCTCTCCACCATTGTCCCAAATCGTTCCTCTTCTCTCCACCATCCAATAGTACAAAATAGAGAACCCGTAAAAAAAAAATCCTTTTTTCTTCATCGACGTTCGTTTCTCCCTGATGTTCATGCTAATTGATTGGCGTTCACTCCTCCCTCTCCATTCCTTCTGCTTCATCTTCCTTCCTCTTCATTCCTCGCCGAAGTTCCTATGCGTTCTTCACCTTCATCGACGTTCTTATGCGTTTTTCACCTTCGTCGACGTTCCTATGCGTTCTTTGCTTGTTGTTTTAGACACCATTCGTTGTTATCGCAACTGTGTTCGTTGTTATCGCCACTGTTTTAATGTCATCACCGTTTGTAATTGTTGTCACTGTTCGTCGTAATTGTTTGTTGTTGTCGCTGCCAACTTTAGATCAATTTATTTATTTTTCATAATTTTATTGTTGCACTTATATTATACATTTGTGAAATAAGGGCTTATAGGGATTACATTTGTGAAATAAGGAAAAAAAGAAAAGTGTTTTATATTGGTGTTGGATTTGATACATTTGTATGTATGTAGTTTGCAATTTGTTTCTTATAAATTATGATAGTACTCTATGTGGGATAATAATACAATCAATTGAAATATAAAGAGATGAAAATTTAGAAGTAACTTCAAATGAAGTTTATGTGTAACAATATTTATTGTTTTTCTATCTTTGCAACAAACCATAATTTCTACGTGGGATATGAAACTTATAGTTAAGAATGTATATGAAAATATTGGAATACAAGAGAAGATAACAAGGACAATAAAGGAGAAAAACTGATATAAGTTTTAAAAGGTAGTATTACAATGCTAATGTTCTAGTAATTGTTAAAATTACTCTTAATTACTTTCTTTCTTTTTCAACTTTTGGAGTTTTAGAGAACTCTAAAATGTGTTTATAATTCCATACTGACAAGGTTACTTTTGTGGAAATTTTATTTGAAATAGGATGACGAGGAGAATGTTATTGTCATGGTCAACTGTAAGCCTTCACCATAGTTATGTTTTGAGGTGATATATATATATATATATATATATATATATATATATATATATACACTACTTATTAGAAATTTAATTACTATTCTAGCTATACATACATTATTTTTTCATTTAAACTCTTTAGCATTTGACTACATTACGTGTTTATGATAATTTATCTATCTTCTCTGATACATTTTAAAGTTGATAACATAAAATATGCAACGTTGTCATGCTACTTTAATAACTTAGATGGCCTAAAAATATTGAATTTTTCCTCTATTTTGGTTTTGTGATTTTCAAACAAGTGTGATGACAAAAAGAGAAGAGATGAGCCTAGTTCATGATTTTGGTTATAGGGTGAAAATTGAGTTTCAGTGGTCTAAATGACTTTGAATTTAATAACATACATTTAGTGTTGTTGTATTCTATTATTAATCTTCTTTAAAGCATCATTGTATTTTTGTTGTGTTTGTTAACTTACAACTTCTAAAGCGCACACACTCAAAAATCTAAGATAGGTTACAACTTTCTATTATACCACAATTTCGACATGCTAATACTTTGTTGGTAAAGCCTATATATGGTACATATACTATCTTTGTATATTAAACTTTGTTTTCATCAATATTTTTTATGATTTATGCTTGTATAGTTAACATGTGAGTTGAGTCTACAATTTGTGTGAGTAATTATCTACTTAGTTTTATTAATATGCAACTTTACTATGTTATTTTCGAACGTATTTGTTGTATAAGTTTTATTGACTACATGTTATATACAGAGCAAAACAGAAAATAAAGTTTAAGAAGGATACTCTTAAAGTTGGAAGTTGCTATTGGTATTGATGTTGCTGGAAAGAGAACATTGATGTTGATGATATATATTTTGAGTTTATAGTTAGAGAATGATGGAGTTTGACCTTAAATGTTCACAAATAGTATTTGCACTCACATCCCATTATTCTTAAAATTATAATCAAGTTGAAACTTCTTATTTTATTGACGTTGAGATGAATTGTTAATATATATATATATATATATATATATATATATATATATATATATATATATATATAGTGCTTTATAAAAAATTGCGATACGAAACATAAGATCGCTTTTTTAGTTGAATGTTAGATAACCTATGATAGTGCTTTTATGAAAAAGTGCAATAATAACATTCATCTATCACATCGCTTTTGCTGAAAAAGAGCTATTAAATATCACCTATGACAGCGCTGATATGAAAAAGCGTTATAATAGCATTCACCTATAATAGCTTTTTGCTGAAAAGCGCTATTAAATACCACATACAACAACACTTTTTATACTTTAAAAGTGATATCTTATCTTTTAATAGCGCTACATACTATAATGCTTAAAAGTGTTGTTAAATGCAACGAAAAAACGTTAAAGCATTTTTTCATGTAGTGGTGCAACTCTCAACCTTACTGTTGGAACCAAGTTGGTTCTAAGTACTTAGGATTTTGATGTTTACAAAAGCACTCCATGTAATCTTATTTTGAACCTTGAATTATTACATTAAATGCCACCAAAAAATGAAGTTTCCAGAGGCAGAAGATGAAGACACTAGAAAATGCATCCAGAAGGTACCAGAGAATGCATCGTGGAATTACCAGAGGATATCTTTGCTGGCCCAGATCAGAAGCAAAGTCAGAAGGAGACCTGGACCAGACCAGAAGGAAGCCTTCCAGAGGGAGACTTGATTCAGACCAGAAGGAATCATAAGTCAGACTTAGTCCAGAAGTTATTCTGACCAGAAGATGGCCTGGCAGTGAAATGATAAATAGCCCAGACTTGATCTAGACTTAATCAGAGGATAAGTTAATGGGTCCAGAACAAGAGGATCAATCCAGATTTTGACCCAGACCAGAAGATAGCATGGTTCAGGGTATGAAACTAAGTCTAGACCAGAAGAAATGATCTCTAGATTTGATCCAGAACTGATCCAAAACAAAAGGTAAAATGTCCAGACTGAAATATTATTTGTCCAGACTTAATTTCAGTTCGATCTAGACCTAGTTTAGAATTGGTCCAGATCAGAGGGAAGATATCAAGATCAATGGTTCAGATTTAAGTATATGGCCAAGTGTTGGCCGAGATCAGAAGATCAGACCATGGCCCAGTGTTGGCCGAAATCAGAAGGTCAGAATGTGTGGTTTAGCATTGGCCGAGATCAGAGGATCACAGCAGATCAGTGTGCTAGACCAGGTTGGCCGAAATAAGAAGATCAGAAAGTGTGGTCCAGGGTTGGCCGAAATCAGAGGATTACAGCAGATCACTTAGTATGGTCCAGATGTGGACTAGCGCAGAAGATCCAACGGTCCAGATTTAATCATGAGGATTAACGGTGGAGATTTAATTAAATTTGATCAAAGTATTAAAAGGATTTGTTAAAAAAATAAAGTGAAGTCATATGGGAGTTCAGAAGCTGTTGGCGGGAAGAAACTAAAGACAGGATTGGCCAGTTATTTTTGAAAGCAAATCTGAAGCTTAAAAAGATATGTTTTTTTATTTAAGTGAAGCCCGATTGGTCAAGATATTTTTGCAAGAGAATCCAGCAAGATACAACTCGAAATTAAGCTTGGAAGAGGCCCTAATCTGCATCTATAAAAGGAGGCTCAAGGCAGAATACTTAGTATCGAAAATCACAAAAGACTCATACACTTCCAAAAGCAAACACTCAAGTTTTCAGTGAGGTTAATTGTGAGTTCCAGCTTTCCAGAAGCAAGTACACGTGTTATTTTCTTTCCCTTGTGTTAGATCTAAGTTGTTGAAGTAGAGTCTACAATCTGAGGGAGTCTGAAGGGGTAGCAGATTACTTAGCAATTAGATTCAAGGCGTTGTAATTCCTTCTACAATATGGGGTTGTCAGATTGGTAGGAGAAGTCTTGACTTAAGAAGTCAAGGTGCTGTATTCCTCAAAAGTCTAGGATTGTTAGACTGTTTGAGAAGAATGACTTAGAGGGTCAGTGGTATTGTAATTCAAAGTATTGAATTAGTGAAATCCTTCAAAGTGAAGGGACTGGACGTAGCCTCGTTAACGGTGAACTAGTATAAAATTCTGTGTTTTTATTTTTACTTTATATCTGCTGCTAACTCTGTTGTATCCATACATAAAGTTTTGTTTTAAAATTGCAAAAACAGAAAAAGTATTCAATTTAGTCAAACATAATTCAACCCCCCCTTCTCGTGTTTGCACCTTCAATTGGCATCAGAGCTCGGTCTCAAGGCTGAGCACTTAACAGTGTTTGAGGAAAGGTCCAAGGGGTTCAACATGGCAGAGTCCAAAGATGAATTGGGCGGCAACATCAACAGACCACCACTATTTGATGGAGAAAGGTTTGAGTATTGGAAGGACATAATGAGAAGTTTCTTCATATCTCAAGATCCTGAATTATGGAAGATGGTAGTCAAAGGATACACTGCACCTACTATTCCAAATGATCCAACTAAAGAACTGGACATGGATGATATGAAACCAGACCAGAGCAGATTATAAAAACTTCATCACAAGTCCAAAAACATCATGATCAGTGCCATCACATTCAAGGAATTTGACAGATGCACAGATAAAGAAACAACAAAGAGCATATTCGACAGTCTGGTTCTGACCTATGAAGGAAGCCAGCAGGTTCAAGAAGCAAGGGCTAACATACTGGTCAAACAGTATGAGATGTTCAAGATGGAAGATGATGAAAACATTGATGCAATGTTCTGCAGATTCCAGACTCTGATATCTGGACTGAAGGTCTTGAAGAAAAGCTACACAACAGCAGATCATGTCAAGAAGATTATAAGAAGCTTACCAACCAAGTGGAGACCAATGGTTACTGTAGTTCAGCAAGCCAAAGATCTGAACAACATAAAACTTGAAGATCTGATCAGCTCACTCAGGTCTCATGAAATAGAACTAGAAGCAGATGAACCAAAGAAGAAGAAGAATATGGCCCTGAAGTCGAAACAGAAGAAAGCTGCAAGGGCAGCATCAGAATCAGAGGATAGCGACAGTGACTGTGATGATATGGCTTACTTAACCAAACAGATGGTTAAGATCTGGGAAAACAGGAAGAGGAGAAGCTTTAAGAAGAAACATAACAACAAAGGAAAGGAAGAATATGACAAGAGTATTGTTTGTTATGATGCAATGAACCTGGACATATCATGTCAGAATGTCCAAATCTAGAAAAAGGCAAACAGCACAAGAAGAGTTCCAGATTCAGAAAGAAGGGTCTGATGGCAGCTTGGGATGTGTCAGAATCAGAAGAAGAATCGTCTGATGAAGAAGAGGCAGAAACAACAAAGATGGCACACATCAGGTCTGCCTCTGGAATTCATAAAGGCACGATTTCAGGAAGGAAAGCAGGCAGAAGGAAGAATGATCGAAGCAGTCATTCAAGCAAGTCTGGAAGCACATCAAAGGGAGCAATTCTGGTTCTGATGGCTCACACAAACTCAAGTTCTTAATACAACTCAGGCTTTGGAACAGATTAAGAAGATGAAGACGATAAGGTATTTTCTGATCTCTCTAAATCTAAGTTAATCGATGCTTTAAAAGATTTTTGAAATGCAAACAATAAGATGGCTTTAAAACTGAAAACTATTAGGGAAGATAAGAAAAATCTGACCAAAGAAGTCCAAGTTTAAAAAAATCAAAATTCTGAGTATGCAACTGAAAAAAAGGATTTTAAAACTGAAGTTGCAAGACTCAAATCTGAAAACCAAACTCTTAAAAGTAATGTTTGTTCCACTTCCAGAACTGTTTGTGAATCTGATATGCATGAGCAATTTTTTCAAAACTTTATTTCTAATGGAATGGAAAGAAGTAAATATGCATCTATGATTTATGGAAACAGTAACACTGGAAAGAGAGGTCTTGGTTTTACAGAAACGATTACTGAAAGTAAAGCTGTTCATTCTGATGTTTTATGCATTGTTTATGCTAAGAAAGGTCACTCTGAACTAACTTGTCCAATGGTAAAATCTGAACAAGATCAGAGAGCTGTTAAGACTAACAAACCTGGACCCAATCAGTTATGGGTACCAAAAGATCAAATTGTCTATGTTGCAGATGTTCTGAGCAACCAGAAGGAGATACCAACAATGGTGCCTGGACAATGGATGTTGGCAATGCACAAGCAGAAGAAGGTTTATGTTCCTGCTACAACTAGGCAAAGGCAGTATGAGTCTGATGGAAGAAGGTCTGGTCAACGAAACTAGAACCAAAATAGGAACTAGAACCAAAACCAGAATTGGAACCAGTATCAGAAGCACAGAAACTGGAACCAGAACCAACATTGGAACCAGAACTAGAACTGGAACCAGTATCAGAAGCACATAAACTGGAACCAGAACCAATACTGGAACCAGAATCAGAATTAGTACTGGAACCAGAATCACCAGAATTACCAGATTCATCAGAACTACCAGATTCACCCAAATCACCAGAATCATCAAGCTTATTAAAATCACAGGATTCACCAAGATTACCAGAACCAAAACATGTTCCAGAATCATCAGAGGAACATGGTTTATCGACCAAAGCAGAATCAAGGAAACTGCTCAAACAGGCCAGAAGCAGAACTGGCTCTAATGGCTCAAACAAAAGCTGAGTCTGACTCTGACTCTGAAGCAAGGTCTGATCAGCAACACAAAGCTTGGTAACTTGACAGTGGATGCTCTAAACATATGACAGGAGACAAATCCATGTTTCTGAATATGACTATGAAGAATGGAGGCAAAGTTTCCTTTGGAGAAAACTAGAAAGGTCAGATTATTAGTACAGGAACTGTTGGTAACACTTCTTCTTCCCTGTCTATTAAAAATGTTCTGTTAGTTAAAGGGCTAAAACACAATCTTCTGAGCATAAGTCAATTAAGTGATTGCAATTATGATGTAATCTTTAATCAAAAAACTTGAAAAGCTGTTAGTCAACTTGATGGGTTGGTTTTATTTACTGGCACTAGGAAGGATAATGTTTATAAAATTGATCTGTTCAGTCTTGCTAAGCAACAGGTTAAATGCTTATTGTCTGTGAGTGAGCAGAATCTCATTTGGCACAAAAGGTTAGGGCATGCAAACCCTAGGCTTATATCCGAATTGAGCAAATTCCAGTTGGTAAGAAGGCTTCCCAAGGTAAGTTCCAAAACTGAGATTCTGTGTGAAGCATGTCAAAGATTCTGTGTTTCTACCTCTCAACCACTTGAACTACTTCACTTAGATCTGTTTGGTCCTGTTCAAACAGCTTTTCTCGGTGGTAAGAAATATGGTTTTGTAATTGTTGATGATTACTCAAGGTGGACTTGGGTAAAATTTTTAAAGAACAAAGATGAATCTCACAGAGTATTTATTTCTTTTTTAAGCAAGTTATGAATGAACAGGGTATTAAGATCATAACCATCAGAAGTGATCATGGAGGTGAATTCGAGAACAAGTATTTTGAAGAATTCTGTGATGAGAATGGCATCTCTCACAACTTCTCATCCCCCAGAACACCTCAACAGAATGGAGTGGTAGAAAGGAAGAACAGATCATTGCAGGAGATGGCCAGAACCATGCTGAATAATATGAAGGTTGCTACCTACCTTTGGGCAGAAGCTGTCAACACAGACTGCTACACTCAGAATAGAGTCTACATCAGGTCCATCTTAAATAAAACTCCCTATGAACTGTGGAAAGGTAAGAAACCCAATATTTCCTACTTTAAGCAATTTGGCTGCATCTGTTTTATGTTGAACACTAAAGATAACCTAGCTAAGTTTGATTCTAGATCTCAAAAGTGTCTCTTTATTGGCTACTCTGAGAGATCAAAAACTTATAGAGTGTTTAACAATGAAACTAACACTGTGGAAGAATCAATCCACATTAAGTTTCATGATAAACAGCTTGACTCTGAAAAGTCAAAGCAAGATGAGGAAATTGCAGGTGAACCAGAGGCACAGGAACCAGAAGCTGGACCAGCAGCAGAATCTGAGAAAGATCAAGATGAAGAAGAACATGTTGACTCTGAAGACAAGACTTCACATCCAAAATCTCTCATTATTGGCAGTGCAGCAGAACCTTTAAAGACCAGATCATCAAGTAGAAAAACCAGTCTGTTTGGTTTACTCTCAACAATTGAACCAAGCAATGTTGATGAGGCTTTGGCAGAGGAAGGTTGGATACTTGCAATGCAAGAAGAGCTGAATGAATTCGAAAGGAATGATGTTTGGGATCTGGTATCCAGACCAAACAAAAACATTATTGGAACCAAGTGGGTGTTCAGGAATAAACTCAATGAAAAAGGTGAAGTGGTAAGGAACAAAGCCAGACTTGTAGCTCAAGGATACAGTCAGCAGGAAGGTATAGATTACACTGAGACTTTTGCTCCAGTGGCCAGGTTAGAAGCAATTAGAATTCTTTTATCATTTGCTGTTAATCATTATATAATGCTGTATCAAATGGATGTTAAATGTGCATTCTTAAATGGCTATATAAGTGAGGAAGTCTATGTCAAACAGCCCCCTGGATTTGAAAATCCAGATTTTCCAAACCATATTTTTAAACTTAAGAAATCTTTATATGGTTTAAAACAAGCACCAAGGGCATGGTATGACAGACTTAGTAACTTTCTACTTAAGAATGAATTTAATAGAGGCCAGATTGATAATACTCTATTTAGGAAATCCATTAAAAATGATATTTTGATTATTCAAGTTTATGTTGATGATATCATATTTGGATCGACTAATGGCACTTTGTGCAAAGAGTTTTCTGACCTACTGCAGAAAGAGTTCCAAATGAGCATGATGGGAGAACTTAAGTTCTTCCTCGGAATTCAGATTCATCAAGGTAAATTAGGTATACTCATTCACCAATCTAAATACACTAAAGAACTTCTTAAAAAGTTCAAAATGAGTGAATGTAAACCTATGACCACCCCCATGCACCCAACCTGCTCACTTGAGAAAGATGAAACCATCCAAAAGGTAGACCAGAAAACATACAAAGGTATGATTGGATCCCTTCTTCACTTAACTGTTTATAGACCTGACATTTTTTTTAGTGTTTGTGTCTGTGCCCATTTTCAAGCTGACCCTAGGGAATCCCATTTAACTGCTGTCAAACGAATTCTGAGATACCTTAAAGGAACCACCAACCTTACCCTGTTATACAAGAAAACCCCCACTCAGAGGTTTTTGTTATTCCGACTATGCTGGAGACAAGCTGGAAAGGAAAAGTACAAGCAGCAACTGCACTTTCTTAGGGGATAATTTGATCTCTTGGTCAAGCAAAAGACAAAGCACCATTGCTATGTCTACAGCCGAAGCTGAGTATATATCAGCAGCAGGATGCAGTTCATAGTTACTCTTGATGAAACATCAACTTGAAGATTACAACATCTTTGAAACCAATATCCCTTTGTTCTGTGATAACACTTCAGCCATAAACCTAACCAAGAACCCTATGTTACACTCTAGAGCCAAACACATTGAAATAAAACATCATTTCATTAGGGACCATGTTCAAAAAGGGACTTTAAGCATCCAATTTGTGGACACTAATCATCAATGGGCTGACATCTTCACCAAAGCACTACCTGAAGATAGGTTCGAGTTCATCAAGAAGCATCTCAGCATTACCTCCATATCTGACTTGCTCAAGTAGTCATCTTAGGAGTTTTTTTAATTTTCTTGTAATTTTATTTTATGCTTTTTAATTTTCTATTTTTACTTTCTGTAATTTGTAAAGAGAGAAACAAAAAATTACAAAAATAGTAGGAACTCTTTTTGGCTGATGACAAAAGGGGGGAGAGAGAGAAAAATGAGAAAAAAGTAGAAAAGGAGAGATAAAAAGAAAGGAGGAGCGAAAAAGAAAGAGATGAATAGAGAAGGAGTTGAAAAGGAGAAGAAACAGGGAGAGAGAAAAATAAAGAGAGAAAAAGAAAGAGTGAAAAAGAGTAGTTGAAAAATAGAGGAAACAGGGAGAGAGAAAAATAAAGAGAGAAAAAGAAAGAGTGAAAAAAAGAAGGAGTTGAAAAAGAGAGGCAATGTGAAGGGAGAAAAGAAAGAGAGAATAAAAAAGGAGTTGAAAAGGAGAGGAGAAGAGAAGAAAAGAAAGAGTGAAAAGAGAAGGAGTTGAAAAAGAGAAGAAAAAGTCAGTATCAGACTTAGGGGGAGAGATTGATCTGAGGGGGAGTAATTCAATTCTTCTAGTTATAAGCTAGCAAAATAAGTTAAGGTTTTGTCATCATCAAAAAGGGGGATATTGTTGGAACCAAGTTGGTTCTAACTACTTAGGATTTTGATGTTTACAAAAGCACTCGATGTAATCTTATTTTGAACATTGAATTATTACATTAAATGCCACCAGAAAATGAAGTTTCCAGAGGCAGACTTGATCCAGACTTAATCAGAGGATAAGTTAATGGGTCCAGAACAAGAGGATCAATCCAGATTTGACCCAGACCAGAAGATAGCATTGTTCAGGGTACGAAACTAAGTCCAGACCAGAAGAAATGATCTCCAGATTTGATCCAGAACTGATCCAAAACAGAAGGAAAAATGTCCAGACTGAAATATTATTTGTCCAGACTTAATTTCAGTTCAATCCAGACCCAGTTAAGAATTGGTCTAGATCAGAGGGAAGATATCAAGATCAATGGTTCAGATTTAAGTATATGGCCCAGTGTTGGCCGAGATAAGAAGATCAGACCATGGCCCAATGTTGGCCGAAATCAGAAGATCAGAATATGTGGTCCAGCATTGGCCGAGATCAGAGGATCACAGCAGATCAGTGTGCTAGACCAGGTTGGCCGAAATAAGAAGATCAGAAAGTGTGGTCCAGGGTTGGCCGAAATCAGAGGATCACAGCAGATCACTTAGTATGGTCCAGATGTGGACTAGCGCAGAAGATCAAACGGTCCAGATTTAATCATGAGGATTAACGGTGGAGATTTAATTAAATTTGATCAAAGTATTAAAAGGATTTGTTACAAAAATAAAGTGAAGTCGTATGGGAGTTCAGAAGCTGTTGGCGGGAAGAAACTAAAGACAGGATTGACCAGTTATTTTTGACAGCAAATCTGACGCTTAAAAAGATATGTTTTTTATTTAAGTGAAGCCCGATTAGTGAAGATATTTTTGCAAGAGAATCCAGCAAGATACAACTCGAAATTAAGCTTGGAAGAGGCCATAATCTGCATCTATAAAAGGAGGCTCAAGGCAAAATACTTAGTATCGAAAATCACAAAAGAGTCATACACTTCCAAAAGCAAACACTCAAGTTTTCAGTGAGGTTAATTGTGAGTTCCAGCTTTCCAAAAGCAAGTACTCGTGTTATTTTCTTTCCCTTGTGTTAGATCTAAGTTGTTGAAGTAGAGTCTACAATCTGAGGAAGTCAGAAGGGGTAGCAGATTACTTAGCAATTAGATTCAAGACGTTGTAATTCCTTCAACAATCTGGGGTTGTCAGATTGGTAGGAGAAGACTTCACTTAAGAAGTCAAGGTGCTGTATTCCTCAAAAGTCTAGGATTGTTAGACTGTTTGAGAAGACTGACTTGGAGGGTCAGTGGTATTGTAATTCAAAGTATTGAATTAGTGAAATCCTTCAAAGTGAAGGGACTGGACGTAGCCTCGTTAACGGTGAACCAGTATAAAATTCTGTGTTTTTATTTTTACTTTATATCCATTGCTAACTCTGTTTTGTTCGTACATCAAGTTTTGTATGTGATGTGTTAAATACTAATAGAGAGTGGGACCTAAGGTTCTTACATGATAATTTACCAATTGACATTGTGCACTATATACAATCCTTACCAGCCCCATCTAACGCTGATGGACCTGATAATGTGGGTTGGAGAAATATTTCTCCCAATTAGTTTATCATTCATAGTGGTTACAGGTTGAAATAAGGAAATGTGGAAGGCCTAGAAGAGGATTGAAACTCTTTGTGGACTTGGAAAGGCCCCAATCAGATTCATACATTTATATGATTGGCTGGCCAATAGCCAATTCTTACCAATTCCCAAAGAAGCAACTAGGGTGTGGGTGTATCTTCTCTTTGCTCACGTTGTGGAAGAGATGATGAGACAACTATTCACCTTTTGTGTAACTCTGTGCACACCATTCAGGTACGGATCTTGATTATACCCTCTAATTTTATTATTGATTTCTTCTCTTTTAATTGCAAGAACTGAATTTCTTCTATTTTAATTGCAAGTATACCCTATTATTGATCTTAAGATCTGCGCTAAAGAGATTGATGTTAGCGTTTCTCAAATCCTTCATCGCAACCTGCAAAGAAAGAACACAATCTATATTGGTTGGAGATTGCCTCCTATAGGATGGTTAAAGCTCAATAATGATGGAGCTTGCTATAGGAATGGAGAAGCGTTAGGTAAAGTAGCAAAATTGATTTACAAAGAAGGGGGGTTCAAATTGTAAATCTTCCTATTTAAAATTTCTTGAAAACACTGAAGATTTTAACTCAAGAATGATATTGGTTAACAAAACAGAAAACGGAGAACGTTCTTGGTTAGTTAAGAATCAGAAAAACAGTTTGTATTTTTAACTTGAAAATCAATCAGACTTAATAAAGAGATAAATGATAAGAAATACGACACAAGGATATATCCTGGTTCACCCAACTCGGGCTACGTCCAGTCCTCACGATTGTGAGATTTTCCACTAAGTGTTTAAAACAAGAACCTTCCTAATTTACAACACCTAGTCTAGATCGATCTTGATCTTTTGACAATCTGTAATCTTTCCACCTAGAAAGACATACAATCAATCTACCTATCAATCTTTAGATAGGGGTTTACACTTCACCTTTTAACCAAAAAAGGATTTCTTACAATCTACTCAAACTATACTCAACACTTATAGTCTTGAGTTTTTACACAATAATAATGAGATTGTTTGTTAGAATATGAGATGTCTCAACTCGTGTTTGAGATTAGATTCTTTACAAGAGGTTCAGAATAAGTATAACAATAGATTGAATTAAAAAACATAACTGACTATCTTTGAGAATGGGAGAATTTCAAGTATGTGAGTGAATGATTTGATTAGATTGATTAGCACTTGAACTTCTGCATTTTCCTTGAGCATTGACCTTCCTTTTATTGGCTTGAGAGCATTTAATGAAGGTTAAAAGAGCCGTTGGTAGTGCTCTTGTCAGGCTTGACTAAAACCAATTTCTATGAATAAAAATATTCCAGACTTTGAATACTTTTTGAGTTCTATTTTGACTGGGCTGAGTTCTTTGTTTTTTATCTGGTTCTCTTGAGTTTAATTTTCTTTAATACTTTGGATATATGTGATGATGCCTTTAGCTTGAACTGGAGTTTTGATTCTTGTTAAGACAAATTTAGAAAATCATGAAGAGATGTTGCAAAATGCTTTACTGAAGTTGCTAGAGATTGATGATCAATATGGATTTTAGTCTTTGAGTATCCTGGAGATTGATAATCAATCTGGATGATTTTCTGGTCATTCTAGAATCTGTTCTAATGTCTTGTATTTCTTCAAGATCATTTATTATTCTTGACAGTCAAGCTGGAGACTGTTCAGACTTGTTTGAACCAGCTTGATTCATAACCTTTTCCCTTGTGATTCGAATGGTTTGTTTGATTAGAATGGATCCTATTTGTTCCTTGTCAAGAACTGATAGTATTGATGTTAATTCCAGAGGCAATATCTTTGTTCAATGAATGGAGAATGATTGATCTTGAAGCTGTCTTGACCATACTTGGACTTGGAGAACATTATCCGTTTTCCAGATTTTGTCAAGAATGTTCTCTGTTCTTGTCTGTTCAGATTTTTGCTTTATTATGCAGACTTTTTTGTTTGCTTGAATCCTATCTTTGAATTAATACACTCAAAAGCACAAGTTAAATTAACATAACATTTAGAATCATAATTAACATTCAAAACTTTTAAAATGATAGTTTGTCTTAACAATCTCCCCCTTTTTGATGATGACAAACATGTTAAATTAGATTTTAATTTTGATTCTAATTTTAATTTTGATGAGCTAAAAGCTCCCCATCAATTTATGCCGTAAATAATTTTGACAGAAAGTTAAGAGCATACATAACACAGATTCATAATAAAAAGAATTTTCATTAATGTATTTAGAAGATAGATACATCGTAATGTTAAGTCAACATATACAGAAGTGACATATACAAAAGGACTTCTAATTACATAGCAGAATCTATTAAAAAGGAAGAAAAAAAAAAGGATTCTAAGAAGCAAGTGGTGGAGAAGACCCTTTAGATGATGAAGATTTTGCAGGGTCAGGGATTGGCTGAGCAGAGGGTGAAGGATGAACAAGATGAGGGACCAAACCAAGTTTGGGAGCAAGATGCTCTGTCATCCATGTTCTCAGCAGTGTGGACTCCAAGTCATGTTGAGTCTGACGTGCCATGATAGTTTGGAGGGTAGTCATGATATCTGATTTGGTGGGTTCCTTTGGTGGAGGAGGAGAAGGAGAAAAAGAAGATGTCAAAGGAGGAGCGAGAGTGGTGGATTGTGGTGGTAGAGAAGTGATAGGAGGTAAGGAATCATAAATGGATTTATGGTTTATGAAGGTTCATGAGTATCAGAAAAAGCCATAAATTGACTTATCCCAAAGATTGAGGGCTGGTTTTGTGAGAGGAGATAAATACTGGTGACATGGTGGATACGTAATTGTTGGGGAGTAGAGTACACATAACATTATATGGAGATTGGAAATATTGAGATTAGGAAAGGAAGTCTGTTGAGGATAGAGTGGATGGTTGGGGGAAAATAGAGAAAGTTTGGAGAGTAGTGGTCTGGTTCTGGAGAACGTTCTCGGTTTTGGGGAGAACGTTCTTGAGCAGTTTTAGCTACTGCTTCTGTGAGGGAAAAGAGGATGGAGGGGCACTTGTTTCAAATGTGATTTTCCTCATATGAGAGATGTTCTTAGAGGAAAACTTTGAGATTTTGATGAGACTCTTCTCATTAGTGATGGGTTTCTTAAAGTGCCTAAAGATTCGGGTTAAGATCATCCCATAAGGGACAATGTTCTTTCTATAATCTTTATTGGCAACGACTATCATATGGTGGATGATGATGTGGGGAAGGTTGAGGTGTTTGCAGTTGAGGAGATGGTAGATTATCAGAGCATCGTTATCAGATACATACTCATGACTTCCACAGTGAGGAAGTATAGCATGTTGGCTGATGCTGTTGAACACTTTTGGAAGAGGCTTGAGGAATGTTGAGAGGTAACGAGTGGACTCTTCTTGAAATAGATCAAAGAGCACCTATGTCTTTTTCAGGTTTAAAGTATCATACCATTTTTCTCCAAAAATTGCAGGTTCTTCTGTTGGAAGGTTGAGAATGGAGGCTATAGAGTTTGGAGTTAATTTGATCTCAATCCCTTTAACCTTCGAGATGATTAGGGACTTATCAGAGAAGGTTTTTGCTTGACAATAAAAAGCCCTAATAACATCTGGGTAGAAACATTCAGATGTTTGTAGAAAAGAGGTCCAGCCCAAAACATCAGTGTGATGTTTTACAGTATTCCCATCTACAACCAGATTGTCAAGGACAACAACTCTTCCAACTGCTATAGGGCGTTGAGCCCATTTCTCTTTAATTTTAGAGGGAACAAGAAGGGTGTTCTTGGATTTTGGAGAATGTTGGGAAACAGGTGGAGATGGTTCAGGTGATGGAAAACGTTCTTGATTTTGGAGAGGAAAACATTCTGGTATTGGAGAATGTTTTGGAGTTTGTTCCTCAACAAGAGGGGAACATTTATGTTTAGTCTGTTTTGGAGCCTTTGATTTCTTTCTTTGAGGATTTCTTAATTTTTTCTTGGCTAGGAATTGCAAAAGGGTGATGGTTGATTTTACCTTCATGGTTTTGGGGGAAGGTTAAAATGGCTTTGAAGAGGAAACTATTTCATCCATGGTTTTTCTCGTCTGATTTGGAGTTGTTAGTGATGGTTCAGAGGAGAAGGATGGTTTAGAAGAAGTGGTTTGCTTTGATGGTTGTATTGGGGGCGTTTGTGTGGTTTGATGTGAGGATTTTGAAGGTGAAGGGATGTGGGAAGGAGGAGCATCTTTCTCTGATTCATCACTATAAATTGGAATACTTGAATAACTTACAGAGAAGTCTTCAAGTTGATTTTTAATCCAAAGGACTTGTGGGCATCAGTTTGTTGCTGAAACATATTCAGCTTCAGTGGTTGATAAAGCTATTGTGTTTTGTTTCCTCGAAGACCAGCTTATCAATGCTTCACCCAAGAATTGACATGATCCACTTATGCTTTTGCGTTCAATTTTATCTCCAGCGTAATCAGCATCGCAATAAGCTACAAGATTAAAATGTGAACCTTTTCTATACCAAAGGCCAAGATCAGTAGTACCAACAAGATATCTAAAAAATGTGTTTTACGGCTGTTAAATGTGATTCTTTAGGTGCAGATTGAAATCTAGTACATAATCCTACTGCAAATACAATATCAGGCCTACTAGCAATTAGATATAGTAAACAACCAATCATGCCTCTATATTCCTTCTCAGAAACAGATTTTCCATTTTCATCTTTGTCCAATGAAGAAGATGGATGCATGGGAGTAGTCATAATTTTGGCTCAATTTATTTTATATTTTGTGAAAAGATCTTTTGTATACTTTTCTTGACAAATAAAAATGCCATCATCATGTTGTTTGATTTGTAAACCAAGAAAATATCTTAACTCTCCCATCATGTCCATCTCAAATTCACTTTGCATGAGTTTTGAAAAAGCATCACACATTTTCTCATTTGTTGAACCAAAGATAATATCATCAACATACACTTGAACTATTAGTAAATCATTTTTCTTAAAAAGTGTAGTGTCAATTTTTCCTCTAGAAAACCATTCTTGATTAAGAAGGAACTCAATCTTTCATACCAAGCTCTTGGTGCTAGTTTTAAACCATAGAGAGCTTTGGTAAGTTTAAAAACATGATCTGGTTTTGATTGATCTTCAAATCCAGGAGGTTGTTGCACATAAACTTGTTCATTTAGAAAACCATTTAAAAAGACACTTTTAACATCCATATGAAATAATTTAACAGGCTTATGAGATGCATATGCAAGGAGTATACGAATAGCTTCTAACCTTGCTACAGGGGCAAACATTTCGTTGTAATCTATACCTTCTTGTTGATTGTAACCTTGAGCAACCAACCTTGCTTTGTTACGAACAACTTTACCTTTTTCATCAAGTTTGTTTCTGAATACCCATCTTGTACCAATGATTGTTTGGTTTTGTGGATCAGGGACCAAAGTCCAGACCTCATTTTTCTCAAATTGAAGCAGTTTTTCCTTCATGGCATCTATCCTAGATTGATCTATTATAGCTTCTTTGATTGATTTAGGTTCGATTTGAGATATCATTCCCATGTTGCTTTCATCATTCTTGAATGATTTTCTTGTTCAAATTCCATCAGCTGTATCTCCAATGATTTGTGTTTGAGGATGATCTTCAAGTGTTCTCCAGCTTTTTGGTGGAGAATGCAACGAAGATTGTTTATCAATCTCGGTTTCTTGCACATCATTCTGTTGCTGCAAACCAGTTTGGGTTTCTTCTTCCTCATATTTTTTACTTAAATTCAAATCATCAAACTCATCAAACAATACATGCATACTGATTTCTACAACTTTAGTTCTTAAATTAAACACTCAATATCCTTTAGAGTCAGTTGCATAGCCCAAAAATATTGCTTTGTCTGATTTTGCATCAAACTTTCCAAGATTATCTTTGTTGTTTAAAATGTAACAATAACATCGAAAAATGTGAAAATAAGAGATGTTTGGTTTTCTATTTCTCAAGATTTCATAAGGAGTTTTATTGATGATTTTTCTAATGGATACACGATTAAAAATGTAACAAGAAGTGTTAATGACTTCTGCCCAAAAATATCTTTCAACATTTGACTCTTCCAAGATTGTTCTTGCCATTTCTTGAAGTGTTCTATTTTTCGTTCAACAACTCCATTTGTTGTGGAGTTCTTGCACAAGATGGATTGTGAGAAATGCCAAGTTCATCAAAGAAGTTTTTAAAAGAGGCATTTATGAATTCTCCTCCATGACCACTTCTTACAGAAATGATGCTAGATTCCTTTTCATTTTGTACCTTTTTGCAAAACGTTTTAAATTCATCAAATGCATCATCTTTTTGTTTTAAAAATAGTACCCAAGTGTATCTTGAGAAATCATCAACAATAAAAACCATTATTCATTCCTCCTAGACTTGTTGTTTTGATTGGCCCAAAAAGATCTATGTGAAGTAATTCAAGAGTTCTTTTTGTAGTTATAAACTCTTTTTAATGAAAGCTGCTATTGACTTGCTTTCGTTTTGCATAGGCTTCACATATTTTATCTTTATCAAAATTCAATTTGGGTAATCTTCTGACAAGATCTAGTTTTGAAATTTTTGAAATTGTTTTCATACTTATATGTCCAGCCCTTTTATGCCATATCCATTTATCTTTATTGATTGACATAAAACAAGATTCATTAGGTAGTTCTTCAAGAAATAGGACATATAGATTTTTCTTTCTATTCCCATAGAAGAGAACTTCTCCAGATTCTGTTTTCCTAACATCACATACTCTTGGTTTGAAGATGACTTCAAAACCATTGTCACATAACTGACTGATGCTTAGAAGATTGTGTTTCAACCCTTCAACATATTGGGCATAAGTTATTTGAGCAGAGTTTGCCTTACCAATAGTTCCTTTACCTTTAATCTGTGCTTGATTGTTGTTTCCAAAAGTAACCGATCCTCCATCTTTTTTAATGAAGGACATGAAACAGTTTTTATCTCCTGTCATGTGTCTTGAACAACTACTATCCAAGAACCAAGGCTTTCTCTTGGCATTTTGAAATCCAACCTGCATAGGAGTTTATATCCATTTTAGGTACCCACTTTGTCTTGGGTCTTTGAGAGTTAGTTTTAAAAGTTTCTTTCTTTTTGAAATAACAGATTGATTCTTGATGACCAAATTTGAGACAGCAGGAGCATTTAATTGTTGGTCTTGGAATTGATTTCGAAATCTGGGTTTTAAAAAGTTTTAATCTTGATTTTGCAGCAGTTCCAGATCGTTCTCCATTTTTCAGACTTTCTGGAGAAAGTTCAGTTTTTGTTCCAAAAGGTTCTCCGTTTTGAGAACAGCCTGGAGAACGTTCTCCTTTCTGTAGATTTTTCAAAACTGGTTCTTTATTTGCAAAACACTCTTTCCTTTTAAAAATCCTTTTGTTCTTAATCTTTTCATCTATTTTTCTTAAAGTAGCAAGCAAATTCCAAATGCCCATGTTTCTTAAAATATGAGGATTTGTTTTTACATTTTTCTATCTTGCTTTCCGGAATAAAAAAGTTTTCATAAATTTTTGTTTTTTGAGTTTGATTGAAACCAAGACCAACTTTATCAAATATTCCTACTTGAGATCCCATTATTTTTGAAATGTTTCAGTAGCTTTAATAAAATTTGACAAGTCAGTTTTAAGAATTTCATTTTTTGTTTTAAGGAGAATGTTCTCTGTTTTAACTGCAGAACCTTCTTGACCTTTCTGACTTTCACAACTTTGCTGTTTTGATTCTCTCAGTTCTTGAATGGTGTTTTTGAGAACATCAATGATAGCCTGAGCCTTTTCTTTTTCTTCTTTTTCTTTAAAAAATTGTTCTTTTAAAGAACTACATTTGTGAATAAGAATGTTTGAATCATTTAGCAAGTTATCAAATTCTTTTCCCATTTGTTCACATAAAGTACAAGGTTCAGAATTTGTTACCTCATCTTCTTTTGTATTTGCCATCAAGCATATGTTGGCTTCTTCTCATTCTTTTATGTCTGATTCTTCTAAATCATCCCATGTAGCCAACATTGATTTCTTTTTAAAAGGAAATTGTTTTGGTGTTTTCTTATTTAAGGGACATTCAGCTTTGTAATTTCCTAATTTATTACAACCAAAACATGTGATCTGGCTCTTGTCTACTTCTGTTTTGGGATTTTTATTTTGGAATCCCTTCTTAATTTGATCTCTTCTTCTCATCATTCTTTGTATTCTTCTGGTGAGAAAGGCAATCTCTTCACCATCATCTTCTTGTCCAGTTTCTGGTTCTTCTTCTGTTTGTATTGTGATGCTTTCTTGTGATGCCTTTAGAGCTAATGCCTTGCCTTTCTTGACTGATTTATCTTCTTGTAGTTATATTTCATGTGCTCTTAAGGTTCCAATTAGTTCTTCTAGGGGAAGTGTTTCAAGATTTTTGGCTTGGATTATAGCTGTTACCATTGGTCTCCATACAATTGGAAGACATCTCATCATCTTTCTTACTCTGTCTTGTATTGAGTAAGCTTTGCCAAGTGAACGCATCTCATTTACTATTGTTGTGAACCTTGCGTACATCTCATCAATAGTTTCTCCTTCTTGTATCTCAAACAATTCGAATTTTCCTATACCAATGTTTATTCTTGTTTCTTTGACATGGCTTGTTCCTTCATGGTGAGTTTGCAATGTGTCCCATACTTCTTTAGATGTTTCACATTCATCTACTCTTTCACTTTCTTCCCTGCTCAAAGCACAAAATAAAATAATTGAGCTTTAGAATTTAGGAGTACCATAGCTTTATCATCAGCAGTCCAGTCTGCTTCTTTATTCTCTACTGAAGTTGAATCTTCTTGATTTACACTTGGAATGAAATTTCCATTGATTATGATGTTCCACATTCTTGTGTCTTGTGATTTCAGAAATAGCTGCATTTTGCTTTTCCAGAAATAATAGTCTATGCCATCAAAGTAGGTGTTCTTTTTAGAGACTGTGCTTTGATACCAATTGAAGTAGCAAAATTGATTTACAAGGAATGGGGTTTGAATTGTAAATCTTCCTATTTAAAATTTCTTGAAAAAAATTAAGATTTTAACTCAAGAATGATCTTGGTTAAGAAAATAGAAAACGGAGAACGTTCTTGGTTATTTAAAAATCAGAAAAAACAGTTTCTATTTTTAACTTGAAAATCAGTCAGACTTAATAAAGAGATAAATGATAAGAGATATCACACAAGGATATATCCTGGTTCACCCAACTCGGCCTACGTCCAGTCCTGACAAATGTGAGATTTTCCACTAAGTGTTTAAAACAAGAACCTTCCTGATTTACAGTACCTAGTCTAGATCGATCTTGATCTTTTTACAATTGTAATCTTTCCACCCAAAAAGACACACAATCAGTCTACCTATCAATCTTTAGATATGAGTTTACACTTCACCTTTTAACCATAAAAGGATTTCTTACAATCTACTCAAACTATACTCAACACTTATAGTCTTGAGTTTTTACACAATAATAATGAGATTGTTTGTTAGAATCTGTGATGTCTCAACTCGTGTTTGAGATTAGATTTTTTACAAGAGGTTCAAAATAAGTATAACAGTAAATTGAATTAAAAAACAGAACTGACTCTCTTTGAAAATGGGAGAATTTCAAGTATGTGAGTGAATGATTTGATCAGATTGATTAGCACTTGAACTTCTGCATTTTCCTTGAGCATTGGTCTTCCTTTTATAGGCTTGAGAGCATTTAATGAAGGTCAAAAGAGCCGTTGGTAGTGCTCTTGTCAGGCTTGACTAAAACTAATTTTTATGAATAAAAATATTCCAGACTTTGAATACTTTTTGAGTTCTATTTTGACTGGGTTGAGTTCTTCGTTTTTGATCTGGTTCTCTTGAGTTTAATTGTCTTTAATACTTCAGATATATGCGATGATGCCATAAGTTTGAACTGGAGTTTTGATTCTTGTTAAGACAGATTTAGAAAATCATGAAGAGATGTTGTAAAATGCTTTACTGAAGCTGCTGGAGATTGATGATCAATCTGGATTTTAGTCTTTGAGTTTGTGAAAATGTTGTATTTCTTATTGATTTTGTACAAATACAAATGGTATAAATAGCCTAGGGAGTACAACTAAATCAGAAAGCTAATTAAATCCTAATTAACTCAATTAATTACAATAAAAAAAGATATTATAATGGTCAGAGAATATCCTTATGATTAAAAAACTGTACAGCTGTCCCTTAATGGACAGAATTGTAATCAAGACTCCCCCTCAAGTTGGATCATAGATATCAATCATGCCCAACTTGAATATGAAGTTTTCATAGATGGATCTAGGAAGTGCCTTGGTCAAGATATCAACAATTTGGTGGCTTGAGGGTGTGTGCTGGACAGAAATTAGCCCATTGTCAACTATTTCCTTGATGAAGTGTCTATCAATTTCCACATGCTTTGTTCTATCATGTTGCACGGGATTTTTAGCTATGCTTATGGCCGTTTTGTTATTGCACAAAAGGCTTACTTCATGATCAGTTTAAACATGTAGTTCTGCCAGCATCCTTTGCAGCCACATCCCCTCGCAAATCCCATTTGCCATGAACCTAAGTTCAACTTCTGCACTACTTCTAGAAACCACAGATTGTTTCTTACTTCTCCATGTCACTAAGTTGCCCCATACAAAGGAGCAATACCCACTGGCTGATCTCCTATCAGTCACTGAGCTTGCCCAATCTGCATCAGTGAATATTTTTCTTTTTTCCTGCTTGTATCCTTCTTGAAATGCAGCCCATTCCCTGGTGTCTTTTTCAGATATTGCAGGATGCGGTTAACTGCTTTCATGTGAGCCTCCCCCGGGTCATTCATGTAGCGGCTAACCATGCTAACAGAAAAACCAATATCTGGTCTTGTGTGGGTTAGGTAGATAAGTTTCCCAACCAATTTTTGATACCTTTCATTTTCAGTAGCTGGACTCTCCTTTCCTCTCCAATTTTCACATTCGATTCCATAGGTGTGTCTGTTGGCATGCATCCTAACATCCATGTTTCTTGAAGTAAGTCAAGTATATATTTACTTTGAGATAAATAGATTCCATGTTTGTGTTGGAACCAAGTTGGTTCTTCCAATTAAAGTTTTGATGTTAACAAAAGTATTTTATGTAAATCGTATTTTGACTTAGAAGAATGAAAAATCAGAGGATGTCATTAGAGGATGACATCGGCAGAAGATACCTCCAGAATATACAACCAAAAGATACAAATCAGAAGCAGAAGATGTCACCAGAAGATAAAAATGCCACCAGAAGCTTCAGCCAGAAGATATCAACAGAGGATACCAGAGGAAACATCCACAAGATACAATAGGATGCATCCAGAGGATACCAGAGGTTGTCATCAAAGGCAAACATAAGAGGATATCATCAAAGGGAAGAAAAAAAACATTATTAGAGGATACTTTTCCTTGGCCCAGATCAGAAGGAAGCTGAGTCCAGAAGGAGACTTGGACCAAACCAGAAGGTAACATAAGTCAGACTTGGTCCAGACCAGAAGATAGCATGGTCCATAAATAAGACTTAGTCCAGACTAGAAGATAGCATGGTCCAGAAATAAGACTTAGTCCATACCTGGTCCAGACCAGAAGATAGAATGGTCCAGAACATAAGACTTAGTCCAAACTTGGTCCATATAAGAAGATAAATGGTCCAGATCAGAAGATCAATGGTCCAAATAAGAAGATAAATGGTGCAGATTAGAAGATCAATGGTCCAGATCAGAAGATAAATGGTCTAGATTAGAAGATCAATGGTCCAGATCAGAAGATCACAGAATGGTACATATCATATCACATGGTCCAAAGTTGGTCGAGATCAGAAGACCATACGGTCCATAATCTAAATCATGATGCTGATAAATGAAGACTTGATTAAAATTCGAAGAAGACTTGATTGAATTTTGATAGAAATTTGATCAAAGTATTAAGGGGATTTGATTCAAAAATCACTGAAAACTTGAAGGAAATTCGAATGCAATCTGAAGCTAACAAGATACGGTTTAAAATTAAGAGAAACAGGATTGAACAACAGAATTTTCAAATGCAATGTGAAGCTAAAAAGATACGGTTTGAAATTAAGTGAAACATGATTGGTCAATAGAATTTTCAAAGGAAATTTGAGCAAGATTTATCTCAAATTTAAGCTTGGACAAACCCTTAAGTGCAACTATAAAAGGAGGCTTCAGGCAACAACATTAAGTATCGAAAATACAAGAACTCAAGCTTCATATTCAACACAATCCGAGAGTTCAAAAGAGAGAATCACTTGAGTGCAAAAGCAATTTTTCTAAGTGTTTTCGAGAGAGAAATTCAGTGCAACAATCAACTTTCCAGAAGCAACAAAAGAGTGCAAGAATCAGTGCAGCAATCAGCTTTCTAGAAGCAACTTTGCAGAGTTCCAAACCCTTGTAATCAAAACCGTTAGAGATGTAGATTCCTTCTTCAATCTGGGGTTGTCAGATTGGTAGGAGAAGACATGACTTGTAGAGTCAAGGTATTGTTCTCCTTCCTCAAAAGTCTGGGGTTGTCAGACTGTTTGGGAAGACTGACTTGGAGGGTCAGGGGTTGTAATTCAAATTGTTTTGAATTAGTGGATTAAAGCCTTCAGAGTGAAGGGACTGGACGTAGCCAAGTTAATGGTGAACCAAGATAAATCGCTGTGTTCTTATGTTATTATTATCTGCTGCTAAGTCTTATTATTTATTCATCAAATAATTCCCATCAACATTCAACTAAACAACAAAAGAATTCAAGTTTGACAAACAAAATTCAACCCCCGTTTCTCGTGTTTGCACCTTCAATTGGCATCAGAGCTCGATCTCAAGACTGAGCACTTTACAGTGTTTGAGGAAATATCCAAGGGTTCAACATGTCTGGAATCAATGAAGAAGCTGATGGAGGAAACATCAACAGACCACCTATGTTTGATGGGGAACGGTTCGAGTATTGGAAGGGCAGGCTGAAGAGTTTCTTTTTCTCACAAGATCCCGAAATTTGGAACTTGGTGGAAGATGGCTATACTGCTCCAGAAGATGCTGATGGTGTTATAATTCCCTGGAATGATTTGGATGCTGACCAGAAGAAGATGTTCAAGTTGCATCACAAATCCAGAACGTTCATGATCAATGCAATCACATTCAAGGAGTTGGATAAGTGCACTAACAAAGAAACAACAAAGAGCATCTATGATAGTCTGGTTTTGACTTATGAAGGCAACAAGCAAGTTCAAGAAGAAAAGGCCAATATTCTAGTCAAGAAGTACGAGCTATTCAAGATGGAAGAAGATGAGGACATTGAAGCAATGTTTTCCAGATTTTAGACTCTTGTTTCCGGATTAAGAGTACTCAAGAAGAGCTATACCACTGTTGACCATGTAAAGAAAATTCTTAGAAGTCTGCCAACCTAGTGGAGACCAAAGATCATTGCCATTCAGGAAGCAAAGGACTTGAACACTCTAAAGCTGGAAGAATTAATCAACTCCCTCAAGTCACATGAAATAGAGCTGGAAAAAGATGAACCCAAGAAGAAAAAAAAACCATAGCCTTTAAATTCAAACAGAAGAAGGTTCTAAAAGTAAAAGTAGAAGCAGAATCAAAAGATAGTGATTCTGAGGACCAGAAGAAGAAGATATTGCCTTCATAACTAGGAAGGTTCTAAAGACGTGGCAGAACTGAAAGAAGAAGTTTCCCTAGAGGTATTCCAAGCATTCCAACAGAGGAAAGGATGAACAAGACAAGAAGAGATCATCTCCTATGGATGCAATGAACCTGGGCACATCAAGTCAGAATGTAAAAATCTAGAGAAAGGGAAAAATCAGAAGAAAGACTCCAGACCCAAAAAGAAGAATCTGATGGCAACATGAGATGATTATGATGAATCTTCTGAAGATGAAGAAGCAGAATTAGCCATGATGGCTCACATAAATTCTACCTCTAGATCCAACATAAAATCTGTGGAAATGAATTAGAAGAAACATAATTGGCTCAGACAGTTCGCACTCATTATGCCTCTGGATCCAACTCTGAAAGGAAATCAGAAGAAGCATAATTGGCTCTGATGGCACACATTCATTCTACCTCTGGATCCAACCCAGACACTGATTCTGGAAGTGAATCAGAAACAGAACTGGCTCTGATGGCTCACACAAGCTTTGCCTCTGGATCCAATACATAATCTGATTCTGGAAGTGAATCATCAGAAGATGAAAAAGAGGTATTTTCTGAACTCACTCGATCTGATTTAATTACTGCAATGAATGATATTTTAAATATCAATAACAAACTTCCTTTAAAACTAAAAACACTTAGGGAAGAAAATAAAACTCTAACCAAAGAAATTGATATTTTAAAGAATCAAAATGCAGAATGTAAAACAGAAAATGCAACTCTTAAAACTGATATTGCTGAGCTTAAGTCTGAAAACCTAACTCTAAAAAGTAATCTTTGTTCAACATCAAGTAAAAATATTGTATGTAATTTTGATATGCATGAACAAGTTTTACAAGATTTTATTGTTAATGGTATGGAAAGAAGCAAATATGCTTCTATGATCTATGGAGTTAGTAACAATGGTAAAAGAGGCACAGGATTTGATGAAACTGTAACTGTAACTAAACCTATTTCCTCTGATGTTTTGTGTGTTGTTTGTGCTAAGAAAGGTCACTCAAAATTGTCTTGTCCCACGATAAAAACAAGAAAAGACAAGAAACCTTTCAAGACTAACAAACCCGGACCCAACCAGATTTGGGTACCAAAAGATAAAATTGTTATGTTGCAGATGTTCTAAGAAACCAAAGTGAAACACTAGTCATGGGCCTGGTCAATGGATGCTGGCAACATATGAAGGGAAAAAGGTCTATGTTCCAACATCTGCCAAACAGAAGCAAACTGACTCTGGTGGAAGAAGAACTGGTCAACAAAATAACTATTAGAACCAGAACCATATGAAGAATCAGAAATATCAAAGAAAGCACACATATCAACCAAATCAAAATAGGCAGAGGAATCACACATATCAAAAAACCTAGAACTACTAGAGGAATCAGAATTATCATCAGTTCCAAAACTATCAGAGGAACCTGATATATCAGCAAAAAGAGAAGTGTCATAATATGGAGACTTCTTCTAACACTCCAGTGAAATTCATCAAGACTACAAATCTGGAAGGGAATGCAAAACCCTTCATCCAGACCCTATAATAACAAAATATGCAGATTCAGAATCTAAAAATCAGAAACAAGAGGATTTTCAGAATGAAACTGAAGCTGTGACATATAGGTCATATCTATCTTTAAATATTATTATTGTTTGATATTTATGTTTACTGTGATAACAAGAAGCTTGATCATAAAAATGAAAGCTAGATAAGTATTCTGCAGGTTTTCAAACTGTCAGAGGAACCAAGTGATCCACGTGATGTGAACACTTCAACAGAAACAACATTTCAGTGGTTTAAAAAACAAGCAGAAACCACCAGATGCATAATTAATGGTTTGGTTGTATTGAGTTCATTTTTAAATTATTTGATTTGTATTATGTTATATGACAAATAGCTTGACCTGAAAAGTCAAAGCAAGATGAAGCTGATGCAGGTTAACCAGAACCAGAGGAAACTGATGCTGGTTTACCAGAACCAGAGGAAACTGATGCAGGTTTAACAGAACTAGAGGAAGCTGATGTAGGTTTACTAGAACCAGAAGCTGATGATATTTTAGTGGTTTAAAAAACAAGCAGAAACCACCAGAAGCATAATTAATGGTTTGGCTGTATTGAGTTCATTTTTAAATTATTTGATTTGTATTATATTATATGACAAAGAGCTTGACCTAAAAAGTCAAAGCAAGATGAAGCTGATGCAGGTTAACCAGAACCAGAGGAAACTGATGCTGGTTTACCAGAACCAGAGGAAGTCGAAGCTAGTTTATCAAAACCAGAGGAAACCTATGCAGGTTTACCAGAACCAGAAGCTGATGTAGGCAAAAGAACTTGAAAAAGCAGAAGCTACAAGCAAGAATACGACAAATCTTCAGAGGATAAATCTGAAGAGAAGAAGGATATAGATGGAGTCTACCAATGCAAAAAGAGAGAAATGAATGATATTTTGGATCTAGTTCCAAGACTAGAAAAGAACATTATTGGAACCAAGTGGGTTTTCAGAAACAAGCTGAATCAAAATGGAGAAGTTGTCAGAAACAAGGCACGATGTGTTGCACAAGGATATTGTCAGCAATAAGGTATTGACTACACTGAGACTTTTGCTCTTGTGGCCAGGTTAGAAGCTATTCGTATCCTACTGTCCTTTGTTGCTAATAACAACATTTCATTATTTCAAATGGATGTCAAAAGCGCATTTTTAAATGGTTATATAAGTGAAGAAGTCTATGTTAATAAACCCCTAGGTTTTGAAAGTTCTAAATATCCAAACCATGTTTTTAAACTTAAAAAATATTTGTATGGTTTAAAACAAGCACCTAGGGCATGGTATGATAGACAATACTCTTTTTAGAAAATCAATAAAAGATGATATTCTAATTATTCAAGTTTATGTTGATGATATTATCTTTGGATCTACTAATGGCACTCTGTGCCAAGAATTTTCTAAATTGATGCAACAGGAATTTCAAATGAGCATGATGGGAGAACTTAAGTTCTTCTTAGGGATACAAATTCAGCAAAGTCAAAAAGGTATATACATTCATCAATCAAAATATACAAAAGAGCTTCTCAAGAAGTTTAAGATGAGTGACTGCAAACCTATGGCTACCCCAATGCACCCTACCTGCTCACTTGAAAAGGACGACTCAGGCAAAAAAGTTGATCAAAAATCCTACAGAGGTATGATAGGATCTCTCCTTTACCTCATTGCTTCTAGACATGACATTAAGTTTAGTGCATGTGCATGTGCACGATTTTAGTTTGACCCTAGGGAATCCCATTTAACTGCTGTTAAGAGAATCCTTAGATACCTAAAACGCACTACCAACCTCACCTTGTTCTACAAGAAAATTCCTACATACAAACTAAGTGGATAATGTGACTCTGATTATGCTGGAGATAAACTCAAAAGAAAGAGTACAAGTAGAAACTGCACATTCTTATGAGAAAATCTAATATCTTGGTCAAGCAAGAGACAAAGCACCATTGCCATGTCAGCAACAGAAGCTGAATATATTTCAGCAGCTGGATGCAGCTCTTAACTCATTTGGATGAAACATCAGTTGGAAGACTACAAAATCATGGAGACCAACATCCCTTTATACTGTGACAACACTTCAGCCATCAACCTAACCAAAAACCCTATCCTACATTCTAGAGCCAAACACATAGAGATCAAACACCACTTCATTAAAGACTATGTTCAAAAAGGGGTACTTAACATTCAATTTGTAGACACTGGCCATCAATGGGCTAACATATTCACCAAACCATTACCTGAAGATAAGTTTGACTTCACCAAGAAAAACCTAAACCTTACCTTCATCCCTGACCAGTAGCTTAGTAAGTTTTTATCTTATTTTACTTTATTGTTATATGTATTATTTTCGGGTATTTTTATTTAAAAAAAAAGACCAGAAGATAAAAAAAAAATCAGAGGATCTCTTTTCTTCCTTCAATCCTTTTTGTCTAATGACAAAGGGGGAGAAGATGTATTTGATAAACTATCTAGGGCATTATACTTTGGGGGAGAAAAATAAAATTGGAGCTTAGTCTTAGGAGGAGTCAAAGTCAAAAGAAAGAACAAAGTTTTGTCATAATCAAAAAGGGGGAGATTGTTGGAACCAAGTTGGTTCTTCCAATTAAAGTTTTGATGTTAACAAAAGTATTTTATGTAAATCGTATTTTGACGTAGAAGAATGAAAAATCAAAGGATGTCATCAGAGGATGACGTCGGCAGAAGATACCTCAAGAATATACAACCAGAAGATACAAATCAGAAGCATAAGATGTCACCAGAAGATAAAAATGCCACCAGAAGTTTCAGGCAGAAGATATCACCGAAGGATACATCCAGAGGATACCAAAGGCAACATCCAGAGAATACCAGAGGAAACATCCAGAGGATAGCAGAGGATGTCATCAAAGGCAAACATCAGAAGATATCATCAAAATGAAGAAAAAAAATAACATTATCAGAGGATATTTTTCCTTGGCCCAGATTAGAAGGAAGCTGAGTCCAGAAGAAGACTTGGACCAGACCAGAAGGAAGCTTGTTAGAGGGAGAATTGGTCCAGACCAGAAGGTAACATAAGTCAGACTTCATCCAGACCAGAAGGTAACATAAGTCAGACTTGGTCCAGACCAGAAGATAACATGGTCTAGAAATAAGACTTAGTCCAGACTTGGTCCAGACCAGAAGATAGCATGGTCCAGAAATAAGACTTAGTCCAGACTTGGTCCAGACTAGAAGATAGAATGGTCCAGAACATAAGACTTAGTCCAGACTTGGTCCACATCAGAAGATAAATGGTCCAGATCAGAAGATCAATGGTCCAGATCAGAAGCTTAATGGTCCAGATCAGAAGATAAACGGTCCAGATTAGAAGATCAATGGTCCAGATCAGAAGATAAATGGTCTAGATTAGAAGATCAATGGTTCAGATCAGAAGATCACATAATGGTACAGATCTAATCACATTGTCCAGAGTTGGTCGAGATCAGAAGATCATACGGTCTAGAATTTAAATCATGATGCTAATCAGTGAAGACTTGATTAAAATTCGAAGAAGACTTGATTGAATTTTGATAGAAATTTGATCAAAGTATTAAGGGGATTTGATTCAAAAATCACTGATGACTTGAAGGAAATTCAAATGCAATCTGAAGCTAAAAAGATACGGTTTAAAATTAAGAGAAACAAGATTGTTTAACAGAATTTTCAAATGCAATCTGAAGCTAAAAAGATACGGTTTGAAATTAAGTGAAACAGGATTCGCCAACAGAATTTTCAAAGGAAATCTGAGCAAGATTTATCTCGAATTTAAGCTTGGACAAACCCTTAAGTGCAGCTATAAAAGGAGGCTTCAGACAACAACATTAAGTATCGAAAGTACAAGAACTCAAGCTTCATATTCAACACAATCTGAGAGTCCAAAAGAGAGAATCACTTGAGTGCAAAAGCAATATGTTCTAAGTGTTTTCGAGAGAGAAATTCAATGCAACATTCAGCTTTCCAGAAGCAACAAAAGAGTGCAAGAATAAGTGCAGCAATCAGCTTTCCAGAAGCAACTTTGCAGAGTTCCAAACCCTTGTAATCAAACCCGTTAGAGGTGTAGATTCCTTCTTCAATATGGGGTTGTCAGATTGGTAGGAGAAGACTTGACTTGTAGAGTCAAGGTGTTGTTCTCGTTCCTCAAAAGTATGGGGTTGTCAGATAGTTTGGGAAGACTGACTTGGAGGGTCAGGTGTTGTAATTCAAAGTGTTTTGAATTAGTGGATTAAAGCCTTCGGAGTGAAGGGACTGGATGTAGCCAAGTTAATGGTGAACCAGGATAAATCGTTGTGTTCTTATATTGTTATTATCCGATGCTAAGTCTGGTTATTTATTCATCAAATAATTTCCATCAACATTCAACAAAACAACAAAAGAATTCAAGTTTGACAAACACAATTCAACCCCCTTCTCGTGTTTGCACATTCAGTTTGGACCGTGCCACTTCCATTCCCAGAAAATACCTTAATCGACCAAGATCTTTGACTTCAAATTCCTTAACTAGAATCATTTTTAGTCCTTCAATTCCAGTATAATCATCACCTGTAATAATAATCTCATCCACATAGACAATGATGGTGGTTACCTTGCCTTCCTTTGAATGCTTTAAGAACATTGTGTGGTCAGTTTGACACTGGGAGAAGCCATGCATCCTAACTACTAGTGTGAGCCTATCAAACCAACCCGAGGGGATTGCTTGAGTTCGTATAGTGATCTTTTGAGTTTACATACCTTGCCTGAATTTTCTGATGTCTCAAGTCCAGGTGGTATTCTCATGTAGACATCTTCTTCAAGTTCACCATTTAGGAAAGCATTTTTTATATCTAACTGGTGAAGTGGCCAATCAAAATTTACTGCCAGAGAAAGGAGTACACGAACTGAATTCAACTTTGCTACAGGTGCAAAGGTTTCTTCGTAATCCACCCCATAGGATTGGGTGAATCCTTTTGCCACCAGCCGAGCTTTGTACCTGTTTACACTCCCATCTGCATTGTATTTTACTGAGAATATCCATTTGTATCCAACTGTCTTCTTCCCCTCTGGTAGGTGGGAGAGCTGCCATGTGCCATTCATTTCAAGTGCCTTAATTTCTTCCATTACATCAGCCTTCCATTCTGGAACTAGGACAACTTCGTGAAAGTTTTGAGGAATTTCAATGATGTCCACATAGCTGATGAAGTTTCTGTACCCCTACGATAATTTTTCACTAGAAACATGGTTTGCAATTGGGTGTTTGGTACAAGACCTTACTCCCTTTCTCATAGCAATAGGTAAGTCTAAGTCTTGGTCATTAGTGACATTATCAGATAAATTAGAGGAAGAGTTAATGCTACCTTTTTGGGTAGAGTCTTGGTTCTGCTTTGGAAGAGTGCATGCTTCTACTTCCTCAAGGGTTTGCTGCTTGTTCTTCTTCCTTATCTATACTTGCAGTTCTTTTCCTCCAGTTGGTTTTCCTTTTGGACCAATTGTTGATGCTCCATTTGTTGGCTTGGTAACCTCAAGAATGGTTGTTTCCTAGTCCAGTTCAGGTTCAACAATTATTGGGACAAATTATGTGTTTTTAGTGATTTGGACAGATTCAGGAACATATTCAGGTAGGATTTGGACAAATTCTAATGGGGTGGTTAAGACAGGTTCATGTGGGATAGATTCTGGTATTGTAATTTCCCAAGGTTGGTGTTCATCAATTGTAACTTTCTCCCCCTGAATGCCAACTTTGGGATAAAAGGCCTTGTCTTCAAAAAAGGTAACATCCATAGTGTGATAGATTCGTCTTTTTTGGGGGTAGTAGCATTTGTATCCTTTCTTGGTAGGATAGTATCCCAATAAGATACACTTGATGGCTTTCGGGTCCAACTTATTAAGGTTAGGCTTTTGGTCATGTACAAAGGCAGTACATCCAAAAATCTTTGGTGGAAGATTTGTGAGGAGTTTGGTCGAAGGATAAGGGGACAAAAGGGTTTGGTGTGGTGTGTTTAGGTTGAGCGTTTTGGAGGGCATTCTATTTATTAGGTAGGATGAGGAGATGATTGCATCTCCCCAAAAATGGTTAGGTACGTTCATGGACAACATAAGGGCTCGAGTGACTTCCAATAGGTGCCTATTTTTCCTCTCTGCTGTCCCATTCTGTTGTGGAGAGTATGAGCATGATGTTTGGTGTATAATGCCATTTTTGGTAAGGTAACTACCAAAGGTGTGGTGGAAGTACTCCCCTCCATTATCAATTCTTAGTACTTGAATATTGCTTTGAAATTGGGTTTGGACCATTTTATGGAAGTTCTCAAATATACTCCCAACTTCTGATTTTTCTTTCATGAGGAACACCCAAGTGACTCTTGTATGGTCGTCAATAAAGGTAACAAACCACCTTGATCTAGTAACATTGCTTACTCTTGAAGGTCCCCACATTTCACTATGAATGAGTGTGAAAGGTTTAGACAGCTTATAAGGTTGTATGGAATAATGGGATTTGGTTTGTTTGGCTAATTCGCACACTTCACATTTGAAAGAACCAGAATCTTTATTAAATAAAGTTGGAAACATGTTTTTCAAATACATAAAATTTGGGTGTCCTAGGCGATAATGCCATAATATTACATCATTATCATTCTTTGATGAACACATAAGGGAAGCCTTGTAGGATCTCTTATTTTGGTCTTCAATTTTAAGGAAGTAAAGGCCTGCACTTTCCTCAGCATTACCAATCATCTTCCCCGAATTCATATCTTGAAATTCACACCAATGTGGTAATAACTTAACAACATATCCTAAGTTTTTTTGTTAATTTACAGATATACAATAGACTCCAATCTAGTTTAGGAACATGTAAAACTGAATCAAGAGTAATATCTTTGGAGATAACCACCGAACCTTTACCAACTACCTTGGAGATGGTACCATCTGCTATCCGGACAAAAGATTCATCTTGACATGGAGTGTATTTACTAAATACATTGATGTCCCTAGTCATGTGATCCGAGGCACCAGAATCAACAATCCAAGAGTTTGTTTTCTGGTAATTACATGAAGGGCAGCAGAAAAATTACCTTTTTGGGCAAAAGTAGCAGTGGAATAAGAGGTACTAGTGTTTTGCAGTGCCTGTTGCATCAATTTCTGCAACATATCTATTTGTTCTTTGTTGAAAGGACTGGCCTCAGTAATATTTTTGGACTTACTTTCATCAGCAGCAGCAGCATATCCGCGCGGGTCCCTGAATCGTGGTTTTAGATCCGTGGGTTTTCCATGAAGCACCCAACAAGTTTCCTTCGTATGTCCAGGTCGCTTGCAGTGATCGCACCATCCTCTACCTTTCTTTGGTGGACCTCTTACTGCAAGTGCAGAGCCTTCAGTGTTTGAACTTGCACTTTGACTTCCCAACATGATTTTCCTTCTGCTTTCTTCCCTTCTCACTTCTGCAAATGCTTCACGAATGCTAGGGAGAGGCTTAGTTCCAAGAATCCTCCCTCTCACTTCATCCAAATTTTTATTCAGTCTCAATAGGAACTGAAAGTTTCTGTCCATCTCGACCAGTTTCTTGTAGATTTTGTCATCATCTATGCACTTCCACTCTATGTTTGCATATATGTCAAGTTGCTGCTAGTATTTTGTGAGTGTATGATAGTACTCGGTGACCGAAGAATCTCTTTGTCGAAGATTGTGTAAGAGACTTTTGATCTCAAATATGGCTAAGGTGTTGTCCATATTTGAGTAGGTCTCCTTGGCTGCCTTCCATATTTCTGCAACAGTGTCATAATACATGAAATTTTCACCAGACTCAATAGTCATGGAGTTGAGCAACCATGTCATAACAAGATTGTTTTCAAGTTTCCATTTTTCATGGCTTGGATCAGTATTTTTTTGGCTGCTTAGCCTCGCCATTGATGTAGTCTTCCTTTCCTTTTCCTTGGAGGAAGATGCGGACAGATCTAGACCATTGTGTGTAGTTCTATCCATTGAATTTGTAGCTAGTAATGATAATTGTTTCATGATGACTAGTAGTGTTTCCAGTCGCTGCTGCCTTAGGGTCAGCATCTAGGCTGCTTGAACTGTTCTGTTTTTCTTCCATGAGAAAACCCTAGTTTTTTTATCGAATCAGAATTGTAGCTCTGATGCCATGTGAAAATGTTGTATTTCTTATTGATTTTGTACAAATACAAATGGTATAAATAGCCTAGGGAGTACAACTAAATCAGAAAGCTAATTAAATCCTAATTAACTCAATTAATTACAATAAAGAAAGATATTATAATGGTAAAAGAATATTCTTATGATGAAAAAACTGTACAGTTGTCCCCTAATGAACAGAATTGTAACCAACAGAGTTTCCTGGAGATTGATAATCAATATGGACGATTTTCTGGGCATTCTAGAATATGTCCTGATGTCTTGTATATCTTCAAGATCATTTATCATTCTTGACACTCAAGCTAGAGATTGTTCAGACTTGTTTTAACCAGCTTGATTCATAACCTTTTCCCTTGTGATTCGAATGGTTTGTTTGATTAGAATGGATCCTATTTGTTCCTTGTCAAGAACTGATAGTATTGATGTTAATTCCAGAGGCAATATCTTCATTCAATTAATGGAGATTGATTGATCTTGAAGCTGTCTTGATCATACTTGGACTCTGAGAACATTCTCCGTTTTCCAGATTTTGTCAAGAATGTTCTCTGTTCTTGTTTGTTCAGATTTTTGCTTTATTATGTTGATTTCCTTACTTTGCTTGAATCTATCTTTGAATTAATACACTCAAAAGCACAAGTTAAATTAACATAACATTTAAAATCATAATTAACATTCTTAATTAACATTTGTTTATTTTCGTCAAAACTATTAAAATGAGAGTTTGTCTTAACATTAGTGTGTGGTGGTCTTCTTCATAACTCAAACGAGAGATGAAACAATGGCTACAATAAGAAGATTGGAGCTTGTGGCACTCTTTAGGATGAAATAAGGGGCATGTACCTTGGTCAGGAGTTAGTTTAGAGAGAACAAGTTTCACATCTCATTGTGGATAGTGACTAAAAAATTCTTATAGATATAGTGTCACACAAGTGCAAATTTAGTAGGAATACTCCCATCATGATGCAACAGATTCAAAAGCTTTTCAATCATGATTGGCAGGTCCGTGTTGTTCATGCTTGGAGGGAATAAAAAACTTCTCCGTGTTGTTCATGCTTTTCAATCAAAAACTTCTCCAATTTTTTTTTAAAGAAATCAAATCCTCACAAGTATGAGTTTGCTAAAGTTGATCTCAAAAGACCATGTCACTTTACTTAGTGAAGTCATTCACAGCCATAAGGAAATACTAGATTTGAATTTAATGCTATTTCGCTTATAAAAAAGACAAAATACTATCTTAGAATGGGCTTATACCTATGAAGTATTTCCTTACACCTAATCTAAAAAATGGAACAAAACGAGAAATGGTAAATTCAAAATCAATTCCATACACCTAATCTGAATTAAATAGTCAATAATATGGAGTTATGATGTAGAATTTAATTTGTAAACCTCGTCGTGGATGCAAATGTCAAAGCTTCACTGGATACATATCAGATTGGTTAAGGCATCAAAATCATTTAGTGCTAACTATTAATGGGCTTACGTGTCCCATGCTAACTTCCCCAGTTTGATTTTCCACCAATGATCAGGTAACAGTTAACAATTACATTCAAAATACACAAAATTAAACCAATTACTCCTCCCTCCTTTCCAAAATATTGGTGTTGTTTTAGTATAAAAAATTCCAAAATAATACTGAGGGACAATTTTATAAAATTGTTATATTTATTTATTCATTTATTGTTTTAATTTTTAATCTATGTTAAAGAACCTTAAAAACATTTACTTTGAAAGGGGAAGAAGAGTATTTAAAATCGAAAAAAATCCACCTGAAATAGATTAGTATTAAATCAATCATTAAGTCGCACAATGCACATAGAGAAATTCATGAAAAAATATATATATTTGATGCAATTTTTATAAATAATGTTTGTGAAGTTAATTTGAATCAATAATATATATATCAAAAACTGACTAATAAAATATCATCAATACAATTACCCATAAAAAAAAAAAAAATTTAACCCAGATTTTGGAATTATTTAATTTTAAAATTATTTTTTACAAATAAATTTAGATAAACTTAAATAAAGTACTTACTTCTAAGTAAATATATTTATATCATTTTATAAATATAATTATTATTTTTCTCTCACATTTTCTTTAACTTTTATCATGACAGATGTGATTGTTCTGTTAGTGTAGTGTTTAGGCGTAGACATAAATACATAAAATTTAAATAATTTTTAAAAATGATGTCGCAATAATAGCTTTGTTGATTAAATAAACTTAAATAAAGTACTTACTTTTAAGTAAAAAAATTTATGTCATTTTATAAATATAATCATTAAAAGATATATATTATTTTATCATTATATTAAGTTGATATAGTAATGATGTATTTATGGATCGACATTTGAAAAAATTGAGATTATGACGCCACCCACCATATCCCCCAACTTCCCGTATCAATTTAAACAGTTCTGTCATATAATTGAGTTTAAATTAAATAATATTTTTAAGGTGATATAGTAACGATGTATTTATGATCGACATTTGAAAAAATTGTCTTGAAAATGTTCTCTCTGTGTATGTTATTAAGATTTTTAAGATTAATATTAAGATATTATCAAGAAAATTTTGCAATCATATATATTAAAATTATTAATAACGAATATGCTTCTTACAAAATATAATTTTGTAATTTTAAATTATTTTTTCCTTTAACTTTTTTCCCTCTATTTTTGTTCATAAATCAAACAATATATAACTCTAGTGGTGACAAAATGCAAATAAGTGACAAAAATTATGTCTTCAATTTAGTGTTGTTAGACATAAATGATTAAAATTAAATGATATTTTTAATTTGTTAATGGACACTTGTCTTGATTGTCTTCTCTGTGTATATTATAAATATTTTTATAATTAATGTTAAGATATTATTAAAATGATTTTTCAGTTGTATATTTGTATACTTTAAAAATTAGTAAGAAAAATATACTTTTTATTGCAAATATTAATTTTTCTACTCTTTTAATACTTACTTTTCGTTAAATTAATTTCCCCTTTTTTTCACAAATCAAATAATATCTACTCGAATAGTGACAAAACTACATATAAGTGATAAAAATTATATTTTTATTTAATATGATTAGACATAAATGTGTTTAAATTAAATAATATTTTAAAGTAACAAGGTACTAAACTTATGTTGATTGAAAAGGATAAAAAATTGTCATAAATGTTGGGTAAATTCATAACTCAAATGTTAATGTTAATTATGATATGTGCACTTTAAAATTTTTTGGGAACAATGATGATGACGACGAGGTTGATCATTGTCTTAATCAAGTTTCGATAAAGTTGTCTGGAAGAAAAAAGAAAAAAAAAAGAAGTAAAGAAACTAGAACACACACAAATGTTTAATAATACTCCTTTAAGACAGATTCTCAAAACACTAACGGTCATAACTTTTTTTTGTTGCTTTTGTTTTTGTTTTTTTACTTTACTTTCTTTTATTTTCCTTTTTACTAAGTTAGGTCTATATCCCCTAGGTTTTTATTATTTTCTTATATTTTAATCTACTTTTAACTTATAAAAAATACTTCAAATTATTATATGACTTATTTTAAATAAATAATTACTTTTAGGTATTTGATGTCTTTATTTATTTAAAAGCTTTTGATACATCCATGATCTTAAAAAATTTGTAACATCCCAATTTTCTTTGTCTAAATTATTATCAATATGTCGTTATTATTACTACTATTATTGTTATTATTAAAATTAAATAAATGCACTAATTCCTTATAAAATTGCATGCAATAATAATTTTGTGATAGCAACAACTTATTGAAAATTCGAATGTTAAATATTTAACAAACTTTAGTATTTTTTTATGCTATTTAGGATCAGTTTTATAGTTAGTAGAATTATTATAATAATAAGAATAATTAGTTTTATGCCCTATATGATTAAAAATAAGGTATAATTAATTTGCACGAATAGAAATTTGAGTGAATAGTAACTACTAAAATATTGTTGAGGGCTTAATAGGGGTGCAATCCACTTAGGAGGGGTGTGTCATATCAGACTTTTATCCAGGTCAGACTCAGACCTAAAAAGTAAGTGTATGATATACCACATGTCAGACTTATGTCTTGACTTTTTTGATAGGTTAGACTCAGGCCTAGTAAAGCCTAACTCGACTCAACCTATTCCCACCCCTAGTGGGGGTATACATTTAAAACACATAGAGAAGAAAAGAAAGGAATAACAAAAGAAAGAGAGAGAGAGAGAGAGAGAGAGAGAGAGAGGGGGGGGGGATGAAAAAAGAGGGAAATGGAAGAAGAAAGGAAAGAAAGAAGAAAAATAAGAGAGAAAACACTACCACCTCCATTGCATGTTCTACCTCCAAGTTTACCCACACAATCCTTTTACCATATATTTTTCTTACAACAATATTGAGTACAAATGAAGAGAAGAAGATAGAAAGAAAGAGGATTAAGTTTCACTCTTGAAGAAACAAAATGAAGATGGAAGCCAAGTTAGGGTTATTGTCAATGAATGAGGTTAAAACTCAACCTTAGGAAAAGATACAGCTCTCCCACATCTACAACTTAAGGTAACATAGAAAACCCTTTTAAAACCTCTCTTAGATGTGCTTAGAGATCTTGATTGCATGTTGCTAATATCTGTTCATAAGTTGCATGTCCGAGTATTGAGATAATCTTATTTGATTTAGTATCATTGATTATTAATAATGCACATTAGATGTTTGTATTAATTACTATGAAGAGTTGTTGTTTTATTATGATTGTTGAGTGTTGTGGTTGGGTTAATAATAAGATGATAATTGTTTAGTATTGGTAATTAATTGATTTTATGCTGAATTTTGAATGCATTTTACTTAGCTGAGCATATGAACTTGAGAATATAAAGTATGAAATGAAAATAATATAATGTTGTTTCTGAATCCGTATAGGTATACATTTGGTATTTTGTTAATAACTTTCTCCATAGATAGTATTTTGAGCTGATTTATATCCCATTAGAAACTAGACTTAATGACCTTCAAAATAGGCACTTATTTTACTAATTTTCATTGAGAATTGATAGAGAAACCAATTGGACTTGAAATCAATTTCAAGTGAAACCAATTGCATTCGAAAGTTTAAATATTACACTTTTTTTCTAGAAGTTTGATGCTAACACATGATGTGTGTGTGTGTGTGTATATATATATATATAGGTTCATTCTAGCTAGATGAACTCTCCGTCTATATACGACGGGAACGAGGGTAAATGGAACACCATTTAGGAACTTAATTATGTCAAATGTTACCAAAAGAGGTTATTCAAAAGTAGAAGACATTAGGTGAAACCAATGTAGTCTTTATGAGTTACTTGTTATGTAGAATTTAAGTCATTAGATTACCCATATCTAGTGGCTTAAATTGTTTGAAAGATTTGAGGCTATAGGAAAAAGAAGTACTAAAGTATAGCTTAAAAAAAAATATTTTATTAAATTGAGGTATTGATTGTAAAGAGGATTTTACATGCCTAGCACATCAGTATAAATGAGAAACAGCTATAATTATTTTTATTAAATCTATATTACTGAACATTATGTTCACTATGTCGAGGGTGATATTTTTTAGATAGCAGATAAATATTGAAAGTCATGAGTAGGAGCCATATCACATATTGACTCTAGATTAGAGTTATAGTTTAATAAAGTCTCATTTGAATTAAAAGCACCTAGATATTTTTAAATTGAAAATTTCAATTTTATCTACCTTATGTACAATTTGTTTCAATATTCATAATTAAATTTTAGACGTTACAAAACTAAATCTAGATATTAAAAAAATAATTATGAAATCTGTTAATATTAAAAAAAATTATTTTGAACAAATTTTCTGATAAACAAGTGAGAATATTAAGAAAATCAATTTTTATAAAAATAAATATAATCCAGCTTTAATTTTACTAATTTTTGTTTCGAAATATTTAATATCCTGTTATCTTATTTTTGAATTTTTTTTTAATCTTATACAAATGAACCGATATATAATTTTGATGAATACAGAATAGAGGACTTAGGATACTAAAAAATTATCTTTTATATTTTTTTTATTCAATCTTTTCAATTGCAAACAAACACAAATTAGTTAAAACTTAATTACAATTTTCTAAACAAAAATAGTTTTTACTTTTTTTTGCTGTTGACAACACTGCAAGAAAATCTAGTATTTGCTATGACAAATTTAGCAGCTAATTCACAGTTAATCTCTAGCTAACAGATTTAGTTAAGAATTAACTGCAAAATTTGCTATCAAGTTAGCGGTAGCATTGATTGAGAAACTAATTAGCTACAGCATTTTTCCTACCTAATTCCTAGTGGATAGCAAAAACAAATCATAGCTAATGTGCAGCTGATTCACAGTAAAAAATTGTTCAAAACTAATTTTACTAGCTACATAGCTAAGATTTGTCATGGCAATTTCATAGCAAATAATTCGTAAACAGTTTTGCAATTTTTTTCCAATTAATCTATTAAAACCTAAGAGTGAATATTCTATTTGATAAAATTATCTCTAAACTAAGATCAGAAATATTTCTCTAATCGAGAATGGAATCAACAATCAACTACCATAAAATTCTATATAAGTAGAATGCAACGAGTATCAAAAGTACTAATTATCTATTAGAGTTGAAATTATCTATTATTCACACTTTTTCAATTTTCTTACAAATTATTGTGTTATAATTAAGATTAAATCCAAATTCATAGAGCAACTCGACAACTTGGCGCCTTGTAATGTAATTGGTTTGATTATCATTGTTAACATCATCCTCCATCCATGAAGAGTAATTTACTAAAAGGGATTTTGTTATCTGTAACAGAAATCTATATTTAAAAACAACAAAACAATATTTTTAAAAGAAAACAGAAAATATATTGGAGAAGAATTGGAAGAACAAGGTTTTTAGAATATACTAACTTAAACTCTGTTGTCTCTTGTTCACGTTTAGAAAATGTCACAATGAGTGCAACTTCCTCTTTCTTTGCCTTTTCAAGCTGATTCCTGCAAGGATGTATGTGAGTGTCAAAGTGAAGCAGTACATCATGTACAAGTACTAACAGATTCACTTATACAAGTATTATTTAACTATACCTGAAAAATCTGAGTATACTAAACAAAATGAAAGGATAGTTTAAGCAGTACTTCAAATGCATTAACATCTTGGAATCTTTCAAACAAAACACCATGCAACTGGTTTGGTGTAATCCGCAACTTTCAAGGAGAGGTAGTGGAGATAACTTGAAATCATTGAACTTGCAAGACTCATTGCCTTCAAATTTTTAAATTCTCAAGTGATGCATCAACCAACATTTACATGCAAGATTCTCTCTGTTAAATGTGTAGAACAATGAATTTCACCAAACTAATTAAAACTGTAATTTGAATATCTCCAAACTATAAGATACACTAATAGTCTTGCCACTAACTCATTCAATTAACTCATTTGTCCCTATGAATTAATATATTTAGAAAAGTTAACTAACATAAAGGTGGAAGCTGAAAATGAAGGATGTGCAGCAAGAGTAAAACATTTTGTGGAAGTTTATTAAATGAAAATGTCTTGATGGAGACATACCATTAAATGCTTAATATGTGAGATATTTCATAAATATAGGCATAATGTTGTAGCTATATAACGGTTCGAAATCAGAATTGCAGAAACTCTGAGGGGATTTTCCAAAATATATTTGGAATTCTCTAATAGTTATATTTACTTAGTGAAATTAAATAATCTAACATATCACTTGGTCAAGTAATTGCGATGTTTGGATTTAATGCATCTATTAAATTACTAAGGATTACAGACTTTTTCAAGAATTGTATTATTTTACCAATTGGTATGAGTTTCTCTATAAATAAACATACTTTAGAGGCATAAAAAAAGACACGAATTTCAAGAACACAATTTTTATGTTACATGAGTTCAATTTCAGTCAAAAATATTTGAGTCATTTCTTCTTTTATCTAGTGCACAAGAGTAAATGAAAGAACTTTATTCTGTAAACTATCATTGATCGATAAGTTTGATGTAAATGTGCAATTCACTTCAAGGATTCTAAAGTATCCTGAAGGGGAATAGCTGGTTAACTCATTTGCATCCAATATACATAGATTGGTGGGGGCGAATCGAACCTAAAGCTTAGTGTGATCAACACACTTTGAAATTCATTTTTGCTATCTTCATTATCGTTATCTTCTTTTTGTTCAAGATTTGCAACATACCCTTAATAAAAGATCCAACAGAAACTCTTCTTCCAAGAGTTGTATCTCTTCCTCAAATGACATTATTTAAGTATAAATTGTGTCATTTTGTTGACAGAGAGATGAACGAATTTGGCCATTATTATCCACAATTTTCTCATTCTTTTTCTATATTATAAGTCTTCTTATTCTTCTCTAATGCATGAGTGAAGTGTATAAAATATTATTTTGTAACATATTATTGAAAGATACTTTTGGCGTGTTAATGAAATACCAAGTTTTTCCAATGTAAGCTTTGTTGTTCATCCCATTTGCATTCGATTGGTGGAGACGAATCAAACCTAAAGGCTAGTGTAACAACACGTTTTATAATTCTTTAAATACAATTTTCATCAACAACTTCTTTGTTAAAGTCTTGCAACAATTGTCACCATTAAACTCCAAAAAAATATTTCCTGCCTCTTTCACGTTTCTACAACAAACACAACATGTTCAAGTTGCCATACTATCTTTGCATAGCTAAGATTAGAGATACATATACACCAATAAGAAATAGGTATCATCTAATACTATTTGAGACAAATAGGTTTGGTGAACATATCCAATAGAATTAGCAAACATTATCTAAACTTAGTTTGTGCAAAACCTAAACACAAAATTGGAAACAAGAAATGCATCCAATCTCGCCATTGATATTACTATAAATGCAAGAAATTGAACAATTATGTTGATTTGAAAATAGATGAAAAGAAACTATACCATTTTTCACATTCAATTCCACTCTCGAGAATTTGTTTGCGAAAAGAAAATTAAGTTCTTATGATGAGGTTATTTGCAAATAGAGAGAACAAAAATCAAAAGTTATAAAAATGAATGAAATTCGTGTAGCTTCTATTGTTTACAAGTAAAAAGATGCTCATTGCACTACAAGAATTTCTCACATTTGCTATCAATATTTAACTATTGGTAACAAATGTGAAAAATTCTTGCACTGCATTGAGCACCTTTTTACTTGTAAACAATAGAAACTAGTGGCATTGAATAAAATAAAAATAGAAACTAGTTGCATATATGCATATGATATGTGTTGATGAAATTTCCCACATATATGTGTAATAACAAAAGAAAGTAAGGATGAGAAGATTTAATCTTGATGAAACAGTCCAAAGGCCAACAACAACATTGATGTAAGGGATCAAGGTTCTATTCCCACTGTAGGACCATTGGTTAATTTTGTTCATAACTAATAGCTAACTAAAATATTACTCGGGATTTGCGCAGGTTTAAATTTTAATTTATTAATGTATTAATTTTGATTTGTGCAAGTTTAAATTTTAATTTATTAATATATTAATTTTGTAAGTAGTAAAAGTTATAAAGATAATAAATTATAGAGTTTGTAATTAAATAAGTATTTTTATTCTTGCAATAATATGATAAAAATAATATTACAAAAATTTAATCTAACAATTTTTTTAGAGATGGAAAAATTATTTTTAATCAAAATAGAACTAATCACTATTTTACAACCTTTCAGGTTGGATTTAAACTTTGTCTACAATATCAAAATCTTACCATTTAACTGACACATCATACACATAAAATATTAACTATGATTTAAGTGAAAATTTATATAATTGATAATCGTAGGCTCTATTTTAATTAAAGTATATAAGTTATCTGAGTAAAAAAAAAAGTATATAAGTTTTGTAGAAATTATTAAAATTATAATATTTTTTATTGCACATTTTAAAATGTTTCGAAACAATGTTCATGGTAAATACATGCATGGATAACAATGTTCATGGTAAATGCATGCATGGATAACTGTTATTTGTGCATTACACACATAGTAAATATATGTTGTGTATAATAATAATAATAATAATAATAATAATAATAATAAAAAGGAACAAAAGTTTTATATTGATTATTTTTAATATTTAAATAAGCATTTTAAATTATTTGAATGTTTTATCAATTATATTGCAAATTTTTATAAAAATATTTTTGTTTGAATATTTATTTATTTTTGTTTAAATCTTCTAAGATTGTCTGTTTGTAATTGATTATTGATTATTGATTTTTAATATTTGATGATTATGTTTTTATATATTTTGTGGTTATTTAAGATGTTACGTTACAATTATTTAAATGTAATTAAAATGTTGTGATCTATTTATGTGTAATCAATTATCAAGAGTAACTTAATATGAAATCTAAAAGAATAAAGGAATTGAAAATGTCATTTTGTGGTTTATGAATTCAAAAGCGTTCAACGAGCCCAAAAAAATATTAGTTAAAGAAAAACATATGATTTGTATCGAAAATAAAATGTGTTGTCCATGTTAAATTAGAACAGAAAGACATAGATAAAAAAAAACACGGGTAAAATTAAATGGAGAAAAAAATGGCCCAATTTATGAAGCTGCCAAAGCGGTTTACATCTCACATTTCCCATTGATATTTGGATTGAGAAACATATTAGATTAGAATTGTAAGACATAGTTCAAAAAAAGAGGAAAAATAGAAGATAGATAAAGTTTAAGTGGAGTAAGAAAATGACTTGATTTGACCCAACTGAGGAAGCCACCAAGAGGTTTCACAATCTCACATTTCTCATTGATACTTTGGGTGATAATTGAGAAGCCATGAAGGATTTAGTGTTGTGTAAGCTACAAAACTTTGTATCTAAAGTGTGTTCTCCATCAAAGTTTAAGCTTTTGTTACCAATTAATTTGAATATGCAAAGTTAAAAATGGAGGAGCACTAAAAGTTGATTGAAGTGAAAAAATAGTAAAATTATTTTCATTAAAAGCATTGATAGTAAAATTATCATGAGGAGCTTTTGTGTCTAAGTTCTCAACATATGTATATGATGATGTGTGAGATGCACAAGCTAAATTGAGAAATAAAATGTGTGAGATGAATTATAGACGCATATGAAGGATGCCACATTAAAATATAAGTGATGTGGAATAAATATTATGATGTGATATATAAATGTGTAATGTTCAACAGAGTTAATGTAATAGATATAGTAAATAATATATCTAGTAAAGTGTTGTAGTACTCCAATTTTGTCCGACTAATAAAAAAAGTAATAATATATTTAATAAATATTTAGAAAAAAAATCTAAAAATCATGTTTTATCAATATGACCCGATTTTGAATCTATAATTTACATAAGTGTTTCCATTTAGCAATAAAAAAAACAAAAAAAAAAAAATAACATAAAGCAAAACAAATGTACTACACGTTTTCTTTTTAGACGTTTTCTCAGTGTCCATTTCAATGTATAACATGTTTCCTTGTGTCCATTTCCCCCCTATGTTTCCATGTGTCCATTTCCCCTATGTCCATTTCTTGTCTCTCTTTCTTTCTTTCTTTGTTTCTACTATGTGGATTACTTTGTGTCATTTGCATGCCTGCTACAATCTGGTTTCTTGCATCATTTATTTATTTTATTTATTTTTATCTTAATAAGGTCATTACTTGTACTACTTGTGCACTCAATAAAAAATGATAAGCCACCTTTTCCCTAATCATCCGACTTTGCTTAAATTTTTTTACAAAACAATACAAAATCCAAAACTTAATTTTATCTAATGAACAAAAGATTCACCTACTTTACCTATAAATTGAGACAAAAAATCAATAAGGAGGACAACTATATTTTTGGAATAGATCTGATATTAAGAAAAAGAGAAGAACAAGAAGAAAACACTTAGAATAAAGTAGTAGTAAAATACAAACAGAAACAGATGGAAGAGGTAAACTATTTTCTTTTCCTCCTCTTTGCATTACAATCTTCTTGTTTATTATACAAATGTAATATAATATTATGATATAAGATGAGTTATATATAAGAAGAATAAAAAACTTTGTTACTAAACTTCCGACGACGCCGTCGCTTTGAGGTCTTCTAAGTCTTTGTTTTCTCTTTTCCTAAGCGTTCTTCTTTCCCTGAGAGTTGCGTTCTTCTTTCCGGAGTTCATATTCCTATTTTCCCTCTTCTCAGTAATGGTGCTTTAGTAATAGGGTTACTGACTTGTGAAGTCTTATAGAACAATTTCCTGCAATTCTTCCCAGTATGTCATGAGTAAAGAATCCAACTACAACTCTCGATCCTACAAAACGCCCTGGGTTTTTGTGTGTGTTTCTTTCGGTTTCATTAATAGCAAAAGAGTCTGACTCTATAGGATTAGGGACACTAGCGCTTTATTTAAAAAATAAAAAGTAAAGGGGCCTGAAAACGCGACGTAATAGGTTGCTATTCTAAGCTCGCTTAGCTCCACACCTTATTGGAAAACTAAAACGCTAGTGTGCCTTATATTCTTTAGTAAAGCAAAGCAAGCTTATCTTTATAACTGTATATATTTTTTTCCTTTTACTTTGTTTTATATTTTTATTATATATTAAAAATCAGTTTTTTAAACTTTAAGTTTTTTGTAGCTTTATGTTTTTACACGTTTTTGTTTTTAAAAAAAAAAGTCATCTTTTTATATAATTATTAATTTTAATTATTTTTTTTAATAAATATTAAATCTTCTAAAAAAAGAAATATTTTACTATTTTAATTAAATGTATCATTTTTTTAATCTATGAGTTGTTAGGATACAAGTTGTATAACTTGATAGTTCTAAAATTTATTTTTATAAATAAATTAATTTAAAATCAATTTTTTTGAAAATCTTATTGATTAGATTGACATCTTTTTAATCTTTGAATTGTTAAGACACAAGTTATACCACCTGGTGGTTTTAAAACTCGATTTTAAAACCGAAAATAATATAAAATACTCTTATAAAGGTTAACTAGATGAGACATCGTTTTACTCTTTGAGTTTTTGAGACACGAGTTGTACAACTTGATAATCCTAAAACTCGCATTTCAAAATAATTATTCAAGTTAAACAAACTCATTTTCTTTCTTCAAAACCCTTTTTTTATTGACAACAACACATTTTCTTTAAAAACAATCAACACATCCGCAATTTTTTTTACCCAAGAACTACGTAGCTTTGATTTCTCCATCGCACTGGGAGATACGTAGGAGCAAGATCACACTCTTGTCAAGCACAATAATAAAAATTTATATTCTTTTCCTCTCTTTTTTTAAACACACTTTTATTTCAAAAATCACATTTATAAAGAACAATTTATATTAATATTTAATAATAAAGAGAAATAAATATATTTAAGTTAATATTAATTTTGCACAATTAATTATAGATAACCGTATTGTAATGGATGTCGTAGGATGCTAATATCTTCCCTACGCATAATCGACTACTGAACTCAAAATTTGGTTTCAATGGCCTTTTTATTTTTATTTTTAAAGTTTTTCCCAATATTTTCCCTATTTTAAAATAAAATTTGGTGTTACTCCATTGAATTCGAGAAACACTCGAAATTTAGGCTGCGACAGCTGGCGACTCCACTGGGGAACCTTAGCGAGTCAAGCCTAACATAATTAATTGTGCATAATTTTTAACTTTTTCTATATTTGTTTGATTTTCATTTTCTAATACTTTATAGTTTTATTATTTCTTAATAAATATTAGCTGTCATTATAATATTCTTTTAAGTTAGTGAGTCATTTATTTATTTATTTATTTATTTATTATTTTTATTATTATTTTCTGTACATGTATATATGTTTTATTAGCATGATGAAGCTATTGAATTATGCTTATTTCACATCCTACACTTTTAGTAAGACACACACTTATGAGTGAAACCTGTTGGAACCAAGTTGGTTCTAAGTACTTAGGATTTTGATGTTTACAAAAGCACTCCATGTAATCTTATTTTATACCTTGAATTATTAAAGTAAATGTCACCAGAAGCTGAAGTAATCAGAAGCAGAAAATCAAAGGGTTCCAGAGATTGAATCCTGAAGGTACCAGAAGATACTCCAGGATGTCAAAACATCACCAGAAGATATCTTTGCTGGCCCAGATCAGAAAGAAGCAAAGTCAGAAGGAGACCTGGACCAGACCAGAAGGAAGCCTGTCAGGGGGAGATTTGATCCAAACCAGTAGGAGTCATAAGTCAGACTTAATCCGGAAGTTATTCTGACCAGAAGATGGCCTGGCAGTGAAATAACAAACAGCCCAAACTTGATCCAGACTTAATCAGATGGTAAATTAATGGGTCCAGAACAAAGGAATTAATCCAGATTTGACCCACACCAGAAGATAGCATGGTTCAGGGTATGAAACTAAGTCCAGACCAGAAGAAATGATCTCCAGATTTGATCCAGAATTGATCCAAAACATAAGGTAACATGTCAAGACTGAAATATTATTTGCCCAGACTTAATTTCAGTTCAATCCAGACCCAGTTCAGAATTGGTCCAGATCAGAGGGAAGATATCAAGATCAATGGTTCAAATTTAAGGATATGGCCCAGTGATGGCCGAGATAAGAAGATCAGACCATGGCCCAGTGTTGGCCGAAATCAGAAGTTCAGGATGTGTGGTCCAGCAATGGCCGAGATCAGAGGATCACAGCATATCAGTTTGCAAGTCCAGGATGGCCGAGATCAGAAGATCAAAAAGTGTGGTCCAGGGTTGGCCGAAATCAGAGATCACAGCAGATCACTTAGTAAGGTCCAGATGTGGACTAGCGTAGAAGATCAAACGGTCCAGATTTAATCATGAGGATTAACGGTGGAGATTTAATTAAATTTGATCAAAGTATTAAAAGGATATGATTCAAAAATAAAGTGAAGTCTTGTGGAATTCAGAAGCTGTTGGCGGGAAGAAACTAAAGACATGATTGGGCAGTTATTTTTGAAAGCAAATCTGAAGCTTAAAAAGATATGTTTTTTTATTTAAGTGAAGCCCGATTGGTCAAGATATTTTTGCAAGAGAATCCAGCAAGATACAGCTCAAAATTAAGCTTGGAAGAGACCCTAATTCGCATCAATAAAAGGAGGCTCAAGGCAGAAAACTTAGTATTGAAAATCACAAAAGAGTCATACACTTCCAAAAGCAAACACTCGAGTTTTCAGTGAAGTTAATTGTGAGTTCCAGCTTTCCAAAAGCAAGCACTCGAGTTATTTTCTTTCCCTTGTGTTAGATCTAAGTTGTTGAAGTAGAGTCTACAATCTGAGGGAGTCAGAAGGGGTCGCAGATTACTTGGCAATTAGATTCAAGGCATTGTAATTTCTTCTACAATCTGGGGTTGTCAGATTCGTAGGAGAAGACTTGACTTAGGAAGTCAAGGTGTTGTATTCCTCAAGAGTCTAGGATTGCTATACTGTTTGAGAAGACTGACTTGGAGGGTCAGTGGTACTGTTGTAATTCAAGGTTTCGAATTAGTGAAATCCTTCAAGGTGAAGGGACTGAACATAGCCTCGTTAACGGTGAACCAGTATAAAATTCTGTGTTTTTATTTTTACTTTATATCCGCTGCTAACTCTGTTTTATTCATACATCAAGTTTTGTTTTAAAACTACAAAAACAGAAAAAGTATTCAAGTTAGTCAAACACAATTCAACCCCCCTTCTCGTGTTTGAACCTTCAATTGGCATCAGAGCTCAGTCTCATGGCTGAGCACTTAACAGTTTTTGAGGAAACGTCCAAGGGGTTCAACATGGCAGAGTCCAAAGATGAATTGGGAGGCAACATCAACAGACCACCACTATTTGATGGAGAAAGATTTGAGTATTGGAAGGACATAATGAGAAGTTTCTTCATATCTCAAGATCCATAATTATGGAAGATGGTAGTTAAAGGATACACTGCACCAACTGTTCCAGAAGATCCAACTAAAGAACTGGACATGGATGATATGAAACCAGACCATAGCAGATTATACAAACTTCATCACAAGTCCAGAAACATCATGATCAGTGCCATCACATTCAAGGAATTTGATAGATGCACAGATAAAGAAACAGCAAAGAGCATATTCGACAGTCTGGTTCTGACCTATGAAAGAAGCCAGTAGGTTGAAAAAGCAAGGGCTAACATACTGGTCAAATAGTATAAGATGTTCAAGATGGAAGATGATGAAAACATTGATGGAATGTTCTGCAGATTCCAGACTCTGATATCTGGACTGAAGGTCTTGAAGAAAAGCTACACAACAGCAGATCATGTCAAGAAGATTCTAAGAAGCTTACCAACCAAGTGGAGACCAATGGTTACTGCAGTTCAGCAAGCCAAAGATCTAAATAACTTAAGACTTGAAGATCTGATCAGCTCACTCAGGTCTCATGAAATAGAACTAGAAGCAGATGAACCAAAGAAGAAGAAGAATATGGCCCTGAAGTCGAAATAGAAGAAAGCTGCAAGGGCAGCATCAGAATCAGAGGATAGCGATAGTGACTGTGATGATATGGCCTACTTAACCAAACAGATGGTTAAGATCTGGGAAAACAGAAAGAGGAGAAGCTTCAAGAAGAAACATAACAACAAAGGAAAGGAAGAATCTGACAAAAAGAGTATTGTTTGTTATGGATGTAATGAACCTGGACATATCAAGTCAGAATGTCCAAATCTGGAAAAAGACAAACAGCACAAGAAGAGTTGCAGATTTAGAAAGAAGGGTCTGATGGCAGCCTGGGATGCATCAGAATCAGAGGAAGAATCGTCTGATGAAGAAGAGGCAGAAACAGCAAAGATGGCACACATCATGTCTGCCTTTGGAATTCATAAAGGCACGATTTCAGGAAGGAAAGCAGGCAGAAGGAAGAATGATCGAAGTAGTCATTCAAGCAAGTTTGGAAGCACATCAGAGGGAGCAATTCTGGCTCTGATGGCTCATACCAACTCAAGTTTTGGATACGGCTCAGGCTCTGAAACACATTCAGAAGATGAAGACAATGAGGTATTTTCTGATCTCTCTAAATCTGAATTAATTGAGGCTGTAAAAGATTTTTTAAATGCAAACAATAAGATGTCTTTAAAATTGAAAACTATTAGGGAAGATAAGAAAAATCTGACCAAAGAAGTACAAGTCTTAAAGAATCAAAATTTTGAGTATGCAACTGAAAACAAGGATTTTAAAACTGAAGTTGTAAGACTCAAATCTGAAAACCAAACTCTCAAAAGTAATATGTGTTCCACTTCCAAAACTGTTTGTGAATCTGATATGCATGAGCAATTTTTTCAAAACTTTATTTCCAATGGAATGGAAAGAAGTAAATATGCATCTATGATTTATGGAAACAGTAACACTGAAAGAGAGATCTTGGTTTTACAGAAACGATTGTTGAAAGTAAAGTTGTTCATTCTGATGTTTTATGCATTGTTTGTGCTAAGAAAGGTCACTCTGAACTATCTTGTCCAATGGTAAAATCTGAACAAGATCAGAGAGCTGTTAAAACTAACAAACCTAGACCTAATCAGTTCTGGGTACCAAAAGATCAAATTGTCTATGTTGCAGATATTCTGAGCAACCAGAAGGAGACACCAACAATGGTGCCTGGTCAATGGATGTTGGCAATACACAAGCAGAAGAAGGTTTACGTTCCAACATCTACCAAACAGAAGCCAACTGACTCTGGTAGAAGAAGAACTGGTCAACACAATACCTATCAGAACCAGAACAAGAATCATAGGAAGAACAAGAAATATCAAAGAAATCACACATATCACACGAATCAGAACGGGAACTGGAACCAGAACCAACACTGGAACCAGAATCAGAATCAATACCAGAACCAGTATAAGTATCAGAATCAGAGGTTCAGCCACAAACAGCATAATCACACACATCAGCTTCAGTATTACCAGAAGAAGCAGAATTACCATAATCACGATAAGTTCCAGAAGCACCAGAGGAACATGGTGTATCAGCCAAAGCAGAAAGAGAAGAATCAAAATCAGTAAAGTTCTTCAAACACTCCAGTGAAATTCATCAAGACTACAAACCTGGAAAGGAATTCAAATCCCTTAATCCAAACCATGTAATCACAGAACATACATATTCAAAATCTGAAAATCAGAAGCAAAAGGATTTTCAGAGTAAAACTGAAACTGTTGACATAGAGGTTACATCTTGCTGTAAATACTATTATTATTTGATATTTATGTTTACTGTGATAACAAGAAGCTTGATCTTAACAAATCAAAGATAGATAAGTATTCTGGAAGTTTTCAAACTGTCAGAGGAACCAAGTGATTCACACGAATTGAACACCAGCATAAACAACATTCCAGTGGTTTCAAAAACAAGCAGAAACCACCAGAAGCAGAATTAATGGTTTGGCTGTACTGAGTTCATTTTTAAATTATTTGATTTGTATTATGTTATGACAAACTGCTTGATCGTGACAAATTAAAGCAAGATAAAGATAGTGCAGGTTCACCAGAACCAAAGGAAACAGAAGCAGAAGTAGAAAAAACAGAAGTACCTGAAAAATTATAGGAAACAAGCAAGTTAACAACACATGACAAATCTTCAAAAGATAAATCTGATCAAGTCAGAAATAGCCAAGATAAGTCAGAAGAGAAATCTGGATATTTATCAGAATCAGAAGCTGTTACAGATCTTCCAAAACCAGAAGTTGATGCAGACCAACAAATGTTGATGAAGATTTGGCAGAAGAAGGATGGATACTTTCAATGCAAGAAGAGCTGAATGAATTCCAAAGGAATGATGTTTGGGATCTGGTATCCAGACCAAACAAAAACATTATTAGAACCAAGTGGGTGTTCAGAAATAAACTCAATGAAAAAGGTGAAGTGGTAAGGAACAAAGCCAGATTAGTAGCTCAAGGATACAGTCAACAGGAAGGTATAGATTACACTGAGACTTTTTCTCCAGTGGCTAGGTTAGAAGCAATTAGAATTCTCTTATCATTTGCTGCTAATCATGATATAATGCTGTATCAAATGGATGTTAAAAGTGCATTCTTAAATGGCTATATAAGTGAGGAAGTCTATGTCAAACAACCCCCAGGATTTGAAAATTCTGATTTTCCATATCATGTTTTTAAACTTAAAAAATATTTATATTGTTTAAAACAAGCACCAACGGCATGGTATGACAGACTTAGTAACTTTCTACTTAAGAATGAATTTGATAGAGGCCAGATTGATAATACTCTATTTAGGAAATCCATTGAAAATGATATTTTAATTATTCAAGTTTATGTTGATGATATCATCTTTGGATCTACTAATGGCACTTTGTGCAAGGAGTTTTCTGACCTAATGCAGAAAGAGTTCCAAATGAGCATGATGGGAGAACTCAAGTTCTTCCTGGGAATTCAGATTCACCAAGGTAAATCAGGTATACTCATTCACCAATCTAAATATACTAAAGAACTTCTTAAAAATTTCAAAATGAGTGAATGTTAGCCTCTGGCCACCCTCATGCACCCAACCTGCTCACTTGAGAAAGATGAAACCAGCCAAAAGTTAGACCAGAAAACATACATAGCTGACCCTAAGGAATCCCATTTAACTGTTGTCAAACGAATTTTGAGATACCTTAAAGGAACCACCAACCTTACCTTGTTTTACAAGAAAACCCCCACCTACAAACTAAAAGGTTTTTGTGATTCCGACTATGCTGGAGACAAGCTAGAAAGGAAAAGTACAAGCGGCAACTACACCTTCTTAGGTGATAATTGTTGGAACCAAGTTGGTTCTAAGTACTTAGGATTTTGATGTTTACAAAAGCACTCCATGTAATCTTATTTTGAACCTTGAATTATTAAATCAAATGTCGCCAGAAGTTGAAGATTGCAGAAGCAGAAAATGCATCCAGAATGCATTCTAGAATTACCAGAAGATACACCAGGATGTCAAAACACTACCAGAGGATATCTTTGCTGGCCCAGATCAGAAGGAAGCAAAGTCAGAAGGAGACCTGGACCAGACCAGAAGGAAGCCTGCCATAGGGAGAGTTGTTCCAGACCAGAAGGAATTAAATGTCAGATTTATTCCAGAAGTTATTCTGACCAGAAGATGGCCTGGCAGTGAAATGATAAACAGTCCAGACTTGTTCCAGACTTAATCAGAGGATGAATTACTGGGTCCAGAACAAAGGAATTAATCCAGATTTAACCCAAACCAGAAGATAGCATGGTTCAGGGTATGAAACTAAGTCCAGACCAGAAGAAATGATTTCCAGAATTGATCCAGACCTGATCCAAAATCAAAGGTAAAAAGTCCAAACTGAAATATTTCCTGTCCAGATTTAATTTCAGTTTAATCCATACCAAGTCTAGAATTGGTCTAGATCAGAGGGAAGATTTTCAGATCAATGGTTCATATTTAATTATTTGGCCTAGTGTTGGCCGAGATCAGAAGATCAGACCATGGCCCAGTGTTGGCCGAAATCAGAAGGTCAGAATAAGTGGACCAGCCGGGGCCGAGATCAGAGGATCACATCAGATCAGTTTGTTGGACCAGGATGGTCGAGATCAGAAGATCAGAAGGTTAGGAAGTGTTGTCCAGGGATGGCCGAAATCAAAGGATCACAACATATCAATTAGTATGGTCCAGATGTGGACTAGCGCAGAAGATCAAATGGTCCAGAATTAATCATGAGGATTAACGGTGGAGATTTTAATTTATTTTGATCAAAGTATTAAAAAGATTTGTTACAAAAATAAAGTGAAGTATTGTGGAACTCAAGAGCTGTTGGCGGGAAGGAACTAAAGACTTGATTGGCCAGTTATTTTGAAAGAAAATCTGAAGCTTAATAAAAGATATGTTTTTTATTTAAATAAAGCCCAATTGGTCAAATTATTTTTGCAAGAGAATCCAGCAAGATTCAGCTCGAAATTAAGCATGGAAGAGGCCCAAATCTGCATCTATAAAAGTAGGCTCAAGGCAGAATACTTTGCATCAAAAATCACAAAAGAGTCATACACTTCCAAAGCAAACATTCATGTTTTCAGTGAGGTTAATTGTGAGTTCCAGCTTTCAAGAAGCAAGCACTCGTGTTATTTTCTTTCCCTTGTGTTAGATCTAAGTTGTTGAAGTAGAGTCTACAATCTGAGGGAGTCAGAAGGGGTAGTAGATTACTTGGCAATTAGATTCAAGGCGTTGTAATTCCTTCTACAATCTGGGATTGTCAGTTTGGCAGGAGAAGACAGGTGCTATATTCCTCAAGAGTCTAGGATTATTAGACTGTTTGAGAAGACTGACTTAGAGGGTCAGTGGAACTGTTGTAATTCAAGATTTGAATTAGTGAAATCCTTCAAGGTGAAGGGACCGGACGTAGCCTCGTTAGCAGTGAACCAGTATAAAAATTCTGTGTTTTATTTTTACTTTATATCTATTGCTAACTCTGTTTTTATTTCATCAAGTTTTGTTTTAAAAGTATAAAAACAGGAAAAGTAATCAAGTTAGTTAAACACAATTCAACCCCCTCTTCTCGTGTTTGCACCTTCAATAATATGATCGCTTGGTCAAAGCACCATTGCTATGTCAACAGCCGAAGCTGAGTATATATCAGCAGCAGGATGCAGCTCACAGTTAATCTGGATGAAACACCAACTTGAAGATTACAACATTTTTGAAACCAATATCCCTTTGTTCTGTGATAACACTTCAGCCATAAACCTAACCAAAAACCCCATCTTACACTCTAAAGCCAAACACATTGAAATAAAAAACCATTTCATTAGGGACCATGTTCAAAAAGGGACTTTAAGCATCCAGTTTGTGAACAGTGATCATCAATGGGCTGACATCTTCACCAAAGCATTACCTGAAGACAGGTTCGAGTTCATCAAGAAGCATATCAGTATTACCTCCATATCTGACTAGCTCAAGTAGTCATCTTAGGAGTTTTTTTAATTTTCTTGTAAATTTATTTTATGCTTTTTAATTTTCTGTTTTTACTTTATGTAATTTGTAAAGAGAAAAACAAAAAATTACAAAAATAGTAGGACCTCTTTTTTGCTGATGACAAAAAGGGGGAGAGAGAGAGAAAAAGGAGAAATAAGTAGAAAATGAGAGATAAAAAGAAAGGAGGAGCGAAAAAGAAAAAGATGAATAGAGAAGGAGTTGAAAAGGAGAAGAAACAGGGAGAGAGAAAAATAGAGAAAAAGAAGGAGTGAAAAAGAGAAGAAGTTGAAAATGAGAGGAAACAGGGAGAGAGAAAAAGAAAGAGTGAAAAGAGAATGAGTTGAAAAGGAAAGGCAATGTGAAGAGAGAAAAGAAAGAGCGAATAAAGAAGGAGTTGAAAAGGAAAGGAGAAGAGAAGAAAAGAAAGAGTGAAAAGAGAAAAAGTTGAAAAGAAGAAGAAAAAGTCAGTATCAGACTTAGGGGGAGAGATTGGTCTAAGGGGGAGTAATTCAGTCTTCGAGTTACAAGCTAGCAAAATAAGTTAAGGTTTTGTCATCATCAAAAAGGGGGAGATTGTTGGAACCAAGTTGGTTCTAAGTACTTAGGATTTTGATGTTTACAAAAGCACTCCATGTAATCTTTTTTTGTACCTTGAATTATTAAAGTAAATGCCAATAGAAGCTGAAGTAATCAGAAGCAGAAAATCAAAGGGTTCCAGAGATTGAATCCTGAAGGTACCAGAAGATACTTCAGGATGTCAAAACATTACCAGAAGATATCTTTGACGGCCCAGATCAGAAGGAAGCAAAGTCAGAAGGAGACCTGGACCAGACCAGAAGGAAGCCTGCCAGAGGGAGATTTGATCCAGATCAGAAAGAGTCATAAGTCAGACTTAATCTAGAAGTTATTTTGACCAGAAGATGGCCTGACAGTGAAATAATAAACAGTCCATACTTGATCCAGACTTAATCATAGGGTAAATTAATGGGTCCAGAACAAAGGAATTAATCCAGATTTGACCCACACCAGAAGATAGCATGGTTCAGGGTATGAAACTAAGTCCAGACCAGAAGAAATGATCTCCAGATTTGATCCAGAACTGATCCAAAACATAAGGTAAAATGTCAAGACTGAAATATTATTTGCCCAGACTTAATTTCAGTTCAATCCAGACCTAGTTCAGAATTGGTCTAGATCAGAGGGAAGATATCAAGATCAATGGTTCAGATTTAAGGATATGGCCCAGTGATGGTCGAGATCAGAAGATCAGACCATGGCCCAGTGTTGGCCGAAATCAGAAGGTCAGGATGTGTGGTCAAGCAATGGCCGAGATCAGAGGATCACAACATATCAGTTTGCAAGTCTAGGATGGCCGAGATCAGAAGATCAGAAAGTGTGGTCCAGGGTTGGCCGAAATCAGAGGATCACAGCAGATCACTTAGTAAGGTCCAGATGTGGACTAGCGTAGAAGATCAAGTCCAGATTTAATCATGAGGATTAACGGTGGAGATTTAATTAAATTTTATCAAAGTATTAAAAGGATTTGATTCAAAAATAAAGTGAAGTCTTGTGGAATTTAGAAGCTGTTGGCGGGAAGAAACTAAAGACATGATTGGCCAGTTATTTTTGAAAGCAAATCTGAAGCTTAAAAAGATATGTTTTTTATTTAAGTAAAGCCCGATTGGTCAAGATATTTTTGCAAGAGAATCCAGCAAGATACAGCTCGAAATTAAGCTTGGAAAAGGCCCTAATTTGCATCTATAAAAGGAGGCTCAAGGAAGAATACTTAGTATCGAAAATCACAAAAGAGTCAAACATTTCCAAAAGAAAAAACTCGAGTTTTCAATGAAGTTAATTGTGAGTTCCAGCTTTCCAGAAGCAAGCACTCGTGTTATTTTATTTCCCTTGTGTTAGATCTAAGTTGTTGAAGTATAGTCTACAATCTGAGGGAGTCAGAAGGGGTAGCATATTACTTGGCAATTAGATTCAAGGCGTTGTAATTCCTTCTACAATCTAGGGTTGTCAGATTGGTAGGAGAAGACTTGACTTAGGAAGTCAAGGTGCTGTATTCCTCAAGAGTCTAGGATTGTTAGACTGTTTGAGAAGACTGACTTGGAGGGTCAGTGGTACTGTTGTAATTCAAGGTTTTGAATTAGTGAAATCCTTCAAGGTGAAGGGACTGGATGTAGCCTCGTTAATGGTGAACCAGTATAAAATTCTGTGTTTTTATTTTTACTTTATATCCGCTGCTAACTCTGTTTTATTCATACATCAAGTTTTGTTTTAAAACTGCAAAAACAGAAAAAGTATTCAAGTTAGTCAAACACAATTCAACCCCCCCTTCTCGTGTTTGTACCTTCAAAACCTTATACCCGGATTTGAACAAAACTTAAGCTTAGTTTCGAAGTTGCGTAGTGGTAGCCTTCTGGATGTACATCTTGTTTGGTTAGCATGAAGGTCTCACCTTGAGTTTGATCCTGTCGAGGGTATCGTCACTCCAAATAGTTTACTTATTATTGTTGACAATATTCCAAAATAGGATTATTGGCTCTAGGAACCACATTTAGAACCATAAAGCCACCCTTGTGAGAGTTTCACTACATAAGCTAATATACCATTTCATCATAAGAATATCCATATAAAACAAAATACCTCATACATTCAAACTATATATATATATGTAGGTATATTCACAATAATTATTCTACATAGTTTCATTCATATCTCATGATTTTTCCCCTCTTTTCCTAAGGAAAAATAAAACATAATTGCATTTTGGATAAATTTTCAGGATTTTTGGGGAATCATACGAACCTTAGTCTCGTGTTGAGTTAAGTGGATAATGGGATCGAAAAAAAACAAACTTTACTTTTAAAGTTCAAGCAACCTGATTTGAAAAGTTTAAGGGACATCAGCAATCAAATGAACACCATACAACGTGAAAGTTTCTTTAATAAATATGGGAAGATCCTAAACCTCTTGCCAGTAAATATGCAAATAGGAGCCCTCACGACACTGGCTCAGTATTACGACTCTCTTTTAAGATGTTTCACCTTTCAAGACTTTTAGTTGGCCCCAACATTGGAAGAATTCGAACGAATATTGGGTTATTTCTTAGACAAAGGAAATCTTTATCGATATATTGGACAATCCCCAAATTTGAGTGTAATTGCTGAAATGTTGAAAATCGACATAAGAGAGTTGGCAAGTAAAAAAGAGGAAAAATGAGCTATTCATGGTTTTTCAAGAAAATATCTAGAGCAAAAGTGCCAAGATTTAGCCGTAAGAAAAGAGTGGGGGTACTTTTATAGATGTTTTGGCTCTCATTATCTATGGTATTGTTTTATTCCCAAACTTTGATAATTTTGTAGATTTTTCTGCCATCAATGTCTTCTTGGATTTTAATAAAACTAAACAAAATCCAATTCTCGCGGTTTTTGCTGATGTATACTACTCTCTGCATATGCGACACAAGAAGAAAGGGGGGAACAATTTTGTGTTGTGTTCCAGTGTTGTATATTTGGTTCATGTCTCACATGTTTAAGAAAAGGTATCATGTTGGAGTTAAAAGTAATCGTGAATGGGCTCAGAGTATAGCTAGCCTTATTGGGAACATAATTTCATGGTATCATAGAGAACAAGGGGTAGAAGAAGTAATATGCCAATGCAGAGATTTTCCAAATGTACCTCTCATAGGAACCAAAGGATGTATTAATTACAATCTGATATTAGCTCTGAGACAGCTTGGCTACCCTATGTTGGAGAAACCGATGATAAGTCATTAGAAGCTTTTGTTTTGCACAATAAAGGGTATAGTAGACCTACCAATGTTGCGAAGGATAAGTCGAGCGTTGGAAGTGATAATTAGAAAAGGAAGAGTACTCGAATGTAGAAGTTGCGACACAAAAGAACCGTATCAACAATGGGTAAAAGAAAGAGTCCAAGAAATCAAGCTGCCTTTCCACAGTACACCCTCAATTGATCAGGAAATACCTAAACCTACCCTTGTTACAAATGAAGAAATAGAAAAACTCAAGGCATCATTGTTAAAATCTGAAGACCATAAAAAAAAGCTACAAGCAAAGTTAGAAAAAGTCTCTCGAGAGAACGAGAACTTACGATCATAAAACACCTGTAAGAATCAGTTTATATAGAGAAGCAACAAGAAGTTGAAAATTGAAAAGGAAAATAAACTTGACATACAAGATTGCTTGAGAGGTGCAAATGAAGAATTAGATGTGTGAAAGTAAGAAAGGAATGAAGCTATTGAAGAGCCTATATGTGGAAACAATTTGGACAAAATCAACATGCAATGAGAGGAATGTAAAAAAGGAGTTTGAAGATTTAAAGAAACAACTTAAGGAGACGGTAGAAGAGTACGAGAGTCAAGTAAAAAATGAGAGGCAACACAAAATAGAAATTGAAGAATTACTCTCCAAACATCAAGATGCACTAAGAACATAAATGGAGACTTCTAATGAGTTGAAGAATTACATTGACTATCAAGAAAAGATCTATAAGGACTTAAAGGATGAAACCATATATTGGGAGGATCGTTTTATGATGTTGCTTGGTCAGTTGAAGAATCAAGAGATCTATAAAGAGCTAGAAGATAAAGGCAAGCATTGAAAAGACTACTTTTCAAAATTGGCAATGCTAGCTAATCAAGAAATAATAAAAATTCCAGAGCATCTAAGAGAGATCGATGCAATAATGCATCCGCTCAATACTCCAATCAAAGTCTACAAGTTTGTTGAGTATTGCAAAAATTTGGTAGAAGAATCGGAGGAGAAGATTGGTTGTCCTATTAAAAGAGAAGATTGAAATACCATAGTTGATGTAGTTTTTAATTTAAATGTGGTGTACTCTAGTTCTCATCAATGAAGGATTTGCTTGTTTTGTTTATCGATCTCCATATTTTATTCACTTATAATTTGTTTTGTTAAGAATATTCACGTAAGGCTTATGATTCCCCAACATCCAACTATAATGTAAAAAAGAGATAATTAATTAAATGATTTCATTTTCATTCCATTCATATTTAATACATACTCATAAATTTTTTATTTATTAAAAAAATAGAAAAAATCAATAAAGCTGTTTCCCGGACACCCTTATCGGACTCGCGCAAACTCCAGAATCACGGATGAACTTGAGCAAAACCAAGAGGTGATGAGAGCATATGTTAGCCAATTGAAAGACAAGGTTGATCGAATCCTAGAGGCTATACAGGCCTTGGCAAGGAAGGAGAATACATATAGGAATCCTCTAACAGCAAATGAAGAACACCAAACCACCCCTTCTCACCCTTCAAGCTTTACCCCGACTGCCCAACAGTTTCGTTTGTCAGCTATGTAATATCCTACGTATGGTCTCCCACTTGGTTATACTCTGCCTTTAGTCATCAACCCCATGGACAACAACCCAAACCACTCAACTATCAACTCCCAAAGCTTATAAACCAACCACAAATCCCATCTCATTTGGGCTACGTGCCACCCCCAAACACTCTACCCTCAGAAAATATTCCATTAAGTGCACCCCAAGTACCCCATTTTGATGCTAACAGAAATTAGCAACAACCCAAGTTTATCGATGAAGATATATAGTCGAAAGAAAAATTACATGTTTTAGAAAAACAAATAAACGCAATGGAGGCGAGTAATGCCTATGGTCTCGATGCTTTGGATATGTGATTGGTTCCCGATGTAGCAATCCCTTCAAAATTCAAGGTACCCGAGTTTGAAAAGTAAAAAGGTGCCATATGTCCTAAAAATCATCTGACCATGTATTGTAGAAAAATGGCTTCTCATGCTCATGATGACAAACTTCTCATTCATTTTTTTCAAGACAGTTTGAGTGGATTAAATTGGTATATGTATCTCAAGCGAAATCGAATCTGTTTGTGGAAAGACTTGGCTGGTGCCTTCTTGAAACAATACAGCTACAACATTGACATGGCCCTTGACAGGATGCAATTGCAAAATTCGTGTAAAAAGGACAATGAAACATTCAAAGAATATGCATAGCAGTGGATAGAAGTGGCATCGCAAGTAGATCCTCCTTTATCCGGAAGAGAAATGGTTGGTATGTTTATGGATACTCTCCAATCGCCCTTTTATGATAAGATGATTGGAAGTATGTCATCAAACTTTTCTGACATGATCATGACAGGAGAAAGAGTAGAAAGTGGGATGCGGAGTCGTAAGATTGTATGTGGAAAGAGTGGTGTAAAGAAACCCCATATGGGATTAAGAAAGAAGAAAGAATGGGATGTTAATGCTGTAATGGCAAACCCAAAGGTCTCTTATTCTCCGTCCATGAATTCTTATCGACCTCCAAATTTTAAGCCCCCGATACCCCAAATTCCATACATTCGTTATCCATATGTGGATGCAAATTCACAAGCTCCATACCCCATATATCACCCTTCAAGGCCACCTTATTATCAACCACCCCTGGTCCAACAACCACCTGTCACATTTTCCCAACAAAACCAATGGAACCAAAATCCAATCCCAAATCAATACAAACCACCAACTAATTGAGAAAAGAAGATAAATTGTTTTGACCCGATTCCCATGACGTACAACCAATTGTTGCCTCATCTTCTCCAAAACTCAATGGTAGTCCTGAGACCCATGAAACCTCTGGAACCACCATTCCCAAAATGGTACAACCCAAACACCAAATGTGAATACCATGCAGGAGCTGTAGGACATTCCGTCGATGATTGACAAGCACTAAAATCTAAAGTACAATAATTAATTAATACAAAATGGCTTACCTTCAAGGAAGACAGTCCCAATGTGAGGAGTAATCCCTTGCCGGGCCACGAAAATTCCTCTATCAATGTCATTGAAGATGGGGTAAACCAATGTGCAATTAAGAGTATGAAACATGTGAAAACCCCAATGAAAATGATTTTTGATGAGTTATGCAAGTTAAACTTGATTGAGACAATTAACAATGAGTTTAATATTTGTGGCGTTCACCCAACCGGTTCACGTTCCATAAAAATTTGTGAAGAGCTCAAGGAATTCCTTCAAGAAATAATGGATAAGAATTTCATACAAGTAAGTTTTGCAAAAGATGATCATATGCTAACCATAGAGCCGTGCGTGGAGAATAATAGATCTTTCCCAAGACCATTGGAAATCCTCTATAGAAAAGAAAGTCTTAAGGCAACTCCAAACGGGCCAAATCCAATAATTGTCCAAGCACCAACCCCTTTTCCTTATAAAAATACCAAGGCGGTACCATAGAATTATGAAGTCACATCCCATTTAACCAATCATCAATCAAGTGATAGTTGTGACCTAAAGGAACTGATGTCACCAACATTTCAAGGATTGATGGGATGACTCGGAGTGGTTGAGTATACGCCCCCAAACAACCTAGGAAAAAGGAAGGTCATGGGGAAAAGGGGAAAGAAGCTATGAATCATGCTATAAAAACGTTAGAGACTAGCAAAAAGACAGTGCCTGAAGAAGAAGCTAACAAATTTTTGAAGTTTATCAAGCAAAGTGAATATAAGGTGGTGGATCAGCTAAATCAAACCTATTCCAAGATATTTGTTCTTTCTTTGTTATTAAACTCTGAAGCACATAGAAGAACACTGATGAAAGTTTTAAACAAGGCCCATGTTACTCACAATATCACGGTCGACCAGTTTGATGGAGTTGTCGGTAATATCACTGCTAATAATTGTTTGAGTTTTAGCGATTGAGAATTACCAGTTGAAGGGACAAGGCATAATAAAGCACTACATATCTTTGTGAGGTGTCATGACCATATTCTTGCACGAGTGCTAGTTTATAATGATTCATCATTAAATGTCATGCCGAAATTGATTTGCCAATTCAAATTGGACCCCGTAACTTTGGAATAACTTTCCAAGTGATGTATATTAAACCAGCGTACAATTGTCTTTTAGGGAGACCGTGGATTCATGATGCTGAAGCAGTGACATCCACTCTCCATCAAAAGCTAAAGTTTATAGTGAACAATAAGCTGGTAATAATATATGGGGAAGAAGATATGATAGTGAACCATCTATCTTCTACGGGCTACATTGAAGACACGGAGGAAGCCATAGAGACTTTTTTTCAAGCATTAGAAATTGCCAATGCTGTTTTCATGGGTGAAGGATCTCGTTTAAAGGAACCAAAGTTGAATACCACATCATTGAAGTTTACCAAATCTATGTTGGAAGGAGGAGTTTTTTCTAAGTTGGGGAAATTGTTAGATATACCAGAAAATAATGATCGATACGGGTTAGGATATGTACCTACCAAAGATGATAATGAAAAGGCAATGAAAGAAAAAAAAGGAAAGTAGGATGAGTCGTTTGGAAAACCAGACACCGAATTCACAAAAGATTCCTATTTGTGACATTCGCCAAACCTTTCAAAACGCCGGAATAATATATGTTGACCGAGTGGTTGTGGTGGAAGAAGAGCATGTTGGTGATTATACCATCAAATTAGTGTACCTTTGTCTTCCGAATACCAACCTCAATAATTGGAAGATCATCAAATTTCCCGTGTTTGTTGATTCATGCTCAAAGTAATTATGTATTTCAACTCCTTTTGCTATGCCCAAGGCTATAAGGATAATTAATTAAGGTGTATTTATTTCATTTCCGTACTTATTATCAATAAATGTATTTTTGGATTCTCCAACCGTTTCTTTTTCTTTTCTTTTTTTCTTAAAGTTGCAACCTTTATTCATATTTTCTTTTTTGTTTTCCTTTTTCTTCTTAATTTTAAATGCAGAGTCAAAAATGAATATGTTGAAAATGGCAGCCCTAGAACCCCTTCTTGTAATTTTGAACGCCCAATCAATCACGTTGATGAGGATTGTGAAGACAATTGTGAACCTCCCCCAGAACTAGAAAGGTTAATGGAACATGAAGATAAGATAATCCAACCCTATCAAGAACTTGTTGAGCTGATCAATTTGGGGACTGAATATGATAAGAATGAAATTAAAATTGGTATGTCTATGAAAGGCAGTGAACGAGAAAAGCTGGTTAAACTTTTATTTGACTATGTAGATGTATTTGCATGATCATATCAAGATATGCATGGGCTAGATACTAACATAGTTGAACACAAGCTACAACTGAAGCCTGAGTATGCTCCAATTTGATGCAGACTTCTTAGCAGTAGCAAAATATCCTCAATGGTTGGCTAATATTGTCTCAGTTCCAAAAAAGGATGGAAAGGTTCGAATGTGTGTTGATTATTGGGATTTAAATAAAGCTAGTCCTAAAGACGATTTTCCTTTGCCTCATATTGATGTCCTAGTGGATAGCACTGCTCGATTCTGGTACCTCCAGTTCCTGGAAAATCACTTATTATGTACTTAACAGTACTTGATGAGTCAATGGGTTTTGTTTCGGGCAACACAATGAATCTAGTAAGAAGGACCGTGTTATTTATTATTTGAGCAAAAAGCTCATTAGTTGTAAAACAAGATATTCACTGCTTCAATGAACATGTTGCGTATTAGCATGGGATGCTCATTGGCTGAGGCAATACATGTTATGTCATACAACTTGGTTGGTGTCTAAAATGGTCCTAATTAAGTATATCTTTGAGAAACCTACTCTTACTGGAAGGATTGCCTGTTGGTAGATGTTGTTATCAGAATACGACTAGGTATATGTTACACAAAAGGCTATCAAAAGAAGCGCATTAGAAGAGTATTTGGCCCAACAACCTATTGAAGATGATCAATCAATGCAGTGTGAATTCCCCAAACAAAGGCGTAAGGACTTTATTTGAAAAGACTGAATCATCTGATAAAGAAAAATGGACATTGATGTTTGATGGTGCTTCTAATGCATTACGGCATGGAATTGGAGCCATCTTGATCTCCCCAGAGAACCAGTTCACTCCATTTACGGCTAGATTGTGTTTTGATTGCATAAACAATATTGCCGAATATGAGGCATGTGACATGGGCATTAAAGCAGCCATTGAATCAACGGTAAAAGTTCTTGAGGTGAATGGAGATTCATCGTTGGTTATCCATCAATCGAAAGGAGAGTGGGAAACTTGAGATTCCAAATTGATTCCATATCATACCCATATCAATGAATTGACAAAATACTTCGAGAAGATTACTTTTCACCATATCCCTCGAGAAGGAAACCAATTGGCCGATGCTTTTGCCACATTGTCATCAATGTTCAAATTAAGTACGGGTCAGGATGTTCAGATAATAAAAATCCAACAAAAAGATAAGCCAGCATATTGCTTATCAAAAGAAGAGGAGCCTGACGGCAAACTATGGTTTTATGATATTAAATCCTATGTTAATAATAAGAGGATTTTGAGAACGTTATCAATGAACTTCTTCTTAAATGGTGATGTGCTTTATAAGAGAAACCATGATATGATTCTCCTTAGATGTGTGGATAAAACAAAAGCAGAGAAAATCATTCAAGAGGTTCACGAAGGTTCTTTTGGAACTCATGCAAATGGGCAAGAAAAATATTAAGGGCTAGCTACTATTGGTTGAACATGGAGTCTGATTGTTTTAGTTATGTAAAGAAATGTCATAAATGTCAAATCTATGCTGATAAAGTACATGTACCGCCAACCTCTTTGAATGTCTTAACATCACCATGGCTATTTTCAATGTGGGAGATCGATGTTATTGGGCTCACCGAACCTAAGGCTTGAAATGGGCACCGGTTTATCCTAGTAGCTATTGATTATTTCACAAAATGGGTTGAAGCAGCTTCTTATGCCAACGTGACGAGCAGCGTGGTGGTCAGATTTATCAAGAGAGAATTGATTTATAGATATGGGTTGCCAAATAATATTATCACGGATAATGCGACCAATCTGAACAACAGAATGATGAAGGAGTTGTGTGATAGTTTCAAAACTCAACACCATAATTCTTTGCCTTATCGTCCGAAAATGAATGGGGCTGTAGAAGCGAAAAATAAGAATATCAAGAAAATCATACAAAAGATGGTAGAAACATATAAGGATTGGCATGAAATGCCTCCATTTGCATTACATAGCTATAGAACATCTGTTCGCACCTCAACAGGGGCAACTCCTTTCTCATTGGTGTATGGAATGGAAGTGGTACATCCCATTGAAGTTGAAATCCCCTCGATCAAGGTCTTGATGGAAACAAAACTAGAAGATGCAGAGTGGGTTCAATCACGATTTGACCAATTGAATCTCATAGAAGAAAAAATAATGATAGCTCTGTGTCATGGTTACTTGTATCAAAATAGACTTAAAAAAGCCTACGAGAAAAAAGTCTGTCCTCGAGAGTTTCAAGAAGGAGACTAAGTGTTAAAGAAAATATTTCCCATAAAAAAATATTCTCGTGGAAAATGGACCCCGAACTATGATGGATCATATGTTGTGAAAAAGACTTCAGAGGGAGCTCTCATACTCACATAAATGGATGGTGAGGAGTTCCCCTTCCAGTTGAAGGTGCAAACACGAGAAGGGGGTTGAATTGTGTTTGTCAAACTTGAATTCTTTTGCTGTTTGTTGAGTGTTGATGCGAATTATTGGATGAATAATTGATCAGACTTAGCAGCGGATAATAACAACTTAAGAACACATCAATTTATCCTGGTTCACCATTAACTTGGCTACATCCTGAACGCTTTAATCCACTAATTCAAAAACTTTGAATTACAACACCTGACCCTTCAAGCCAGTTTTCTCAAACAGCCTGACAACCCCAGACATTTGAGGAACGAAAACAGCACCTTGACTCTACAAGTCAAGTCTTCTCCTACCAATCTGACAACCCCAGATTGAAGAAGGAATTTACACCACTATCGGGTTTGATTACAAGGGTTTGGAACTCTGCAAAGTTGCTTCTGGAAAGCTGAATGCTGCACTGAATTTCTTTTTCGAAAACACTTAGAAATTTTTTTCTTTTGCACTCAAGTGATTCTCTCTTTTGAACTCTCTAATTGTGTTGAATATGAAGCTTGAGTTCTTGTGTTTTTCGATTGCCTGATGCTGCTGCCTGAAGCCTCCTTTTATAGCTGTAGATAGGGCTCTGTCCAAGCTTAAATTTCAAATAGATCTTGCTCAGATTTCCTTTGAAAATACTGTTGGCCAATCCTGTTTCACTTAAATAAAAATTGTATCTTTTTAGCTTCAGATTGCATTTGAAAATTCTGTTGACCAATCTTGTTTCTTTTAATTTCAAACTGTATCTTTTTAAGCTTCAGATTGCATTCGAATTTCTTCAAGTCTTCAGTGAATGTTTGAATCAAATCCCCTTAATACTTTGATCAAATTTCTATCAAAATTTAATCAAGTCTTCTTCGAATTTTAATCAAGTCCTCACTAATTTGCATCATGATTAAAATATGGACCGTATGATCCTCTAATCTAGGCCAACTCTGGACCATATAATTTGATCTATACCAATTCTGTGATCCTTTGATCTCAACCAATTTTGGACCATGTGATCTGATCTGTACCAATTCTGTGATCCTCTTATCTCGGTCAACACTGGACCATATGATCTGATCTGTACCATTTTGTGATCTTCTGATCTCGACCAACACTGGACCATGATACTTTAATCTGAACATTTATTGATATTTTAATCTGGAAATTTATCCTCTGATATTGATCTTTTAATCTGGACATTTATCCTCCGATCTAGACCAAGTCTGGACTGAGTTTGGATTGAATCTGAATTAAATCTGGACTTAGTCTTATGTTCTGGACACTTATATCTTCTGATCTGGACCAAGTCTGGATCAAGTTTTATGTTCTGGACCATGCTATATTCTGGTCTGGACCAAGTCATTTGTTCTGGACCAGTTATCTTCTGGTCTGGACCAAGTCTGGATTAAGTCTGAATTAAGTCTGGACTGGGTTTTATTCACGACCATGCTATCTTCTGGTCAGGACTAAGTCTGACTTATGTTTCCTTCTGGTCTGGAACAAGTCTCCTTCTTACAGGCTTCCTTCTAGTCTGGACCAAGTCTCTTTCTGGACTCTGCTTCCTTCTGATCTTGGACAAGAAAGATATCCTCTGATGATGTTATTTGTCCTTTGATGTTTGCTTTTGATGACATCCTCTGATATCCTTTGGAGGTGTATTCTCTGTTGTCTTATGGATGCATCCTCTGGTACCCTCTAGATGTTTCCTCTGGCCGAACCTTCTGGTGACATTTCTATCCTCTGGTCGCTTCCTCTGGATGTATCCTCTGGTGGTGTCATCCTCTGATTTTGCACAGCTTCTGATTTGTTATTCTAAGTCAAAATACTATTTACATAAAATACTTTTGTTAACAAAACTTTGATTGATCGAACCAACTTGGTTCCAACACTAGTAAATTCAGATGCAGTAAAAAAATATTGTGCTTAAATAAAAAATAAAAAAATTGAAAATGGGCTCACTAGGTTGAAAACCTGAAAAGGAAACCTAGGCAAAAATTAGAGCATCCCGATGGATTGAAAACTTGGAAGAGCGGTCCATGCAAAAGTTAGGGATAAAAAAAACTAACAAAAAATTCAAGCAGTTCAAATTGAGGCAATTATTATTCTTCGAAGCTGACCAATGGGAACTTCTAAATTACAAGAATGACTAGCGTTTGTTATCTCTCCAACTAAAGATAAACACACTCATTCCTTCATTGTAACCCCTTACCTCAATTGTTTTGTTCCCAATGTAATTAATGTACTTTTTTCAATGTTGTCATTCGATGCAGTATATTACCCTCTTTCTAAGCTAATTCAATTTCATGGTTTATTATTCTAACATTTTAAAAAAAATGTTATTTTATGATAATAAATTTTGGAATTTGAAATGTGTGTAAACATGAAAAAATATTTTAATTATTTTGACATTTGAAAATATGTACACGAAAACTCGAAGATTCTCAACATATATGGAACTGTCAAGAAAAAAGAAGGCAATCATTTTAGACAATGCATTTTGTTTCACCTCTAAAAAAGTCACACGATATCTATAAAAATCATCATGCGAAGAATGTTTGTTATCTTCATCCATTGAATCATGGAGGCGTAGAAGATAATAAGGATCGGGGATTTAAATAAATTAACAAAATTTATCTAACACGTAAATCATGCATCTTACATTCATAACTTACTTATACTCACGTGAACCATACATCTTCATTTATACTTTACCTATACCCAACAACCTTGCATAATTCATAACAAACATGAATCATTCATATCTTGTTTTTATACTTCATTTATACTCGACAACCTTCTAAACTAGTTTTTCTTCATTCTTATTGGTTTATGCATCGATAACCAATCCAAAGACGATCATTTTATTCTTTCATTCCTTTCGATCTACGCATCGGTAACCAATTCGAACACGATCATATTTTTTCGATCTACGCATCGGTAACCAAATAGAAGACAATCATTTTTTTCATTCATGTTGATCTACACATCGGTAACCAATTCAAAAAAGATTATTTTGTTTTATCTGTTAACAATTTATCAGTCTTCACATTGTACTCACCTTTGCCTTTTTCTATTTAATTTCCCCTTTGCTTGCATTTTCTACTCATTTTTTTGTGTGTGTAAATTTGACGGACAAAATTTGAATCCTTATATTTAATTATATTTTACAACAATAATGTTCATATTTTCTAACAAAAATATAATTAAATACGGGTAGCTGTAGTACCCCAATTTTATACGACTAATAAAAAAAGTAATAATATGTTTAATAAATATTTTACAAAAAAAAATCTAAAAATCATCGCTTTATAAATCTGACCCTATTTTGAATCTATAATTTACATAAAGTGTTCTCATTCAGCACTAACAAAAAAAAATAACATAAAGCAAAACAGAACAAATGTAAAGCAAAACAAACGTACTACACGTTTTCCCTGTGTCCATTTCAATGTACTACATCTTTCCTTGTGTCCATTTCCCCCTGTGTTTCCTTGTGTCCATTTCCTGTCTCTCTTTCTTTTTTTGTTTCCACTATGTGGATTACTTTGTCTCGTTTGCATGCTTGATACAACCTGGTTTCTTGCATCATTTATTTATTTTATCTTAATAAGGTCATTACTTGTACTACTACTACATGTGCACTCAGTAAAAAACGATAAGCCACATTTTCCCTAATCATTGCTTAAATTTTTTTACAAAATAATACAAAATCCAAAACTTAATTTTATCTAATAAACAGAAAGATTCACCATTTTACCTATAAATTGAGACAAAAATCAATAAGGAAGACAACTATTTTTTTGGAATAGATATGATATTAAGAAAAAGAGAAGAAGAAAAAGAAAACACTCAAAATAATATAGTAGTAAAATACAAACAGAAATAGACGGAAGAGGTAAGCTATTTTCTTTTCCTCCTCTTTGCATTACAATTTTCTTGTTATTATACAAATGTAATGTAATATTCTGATATAAGATGAGTTATATATGAGAAGAATAAAAAATTTGTTACTAAACCTGCGACGACGACGTCGCTTTGAGGTCTTCTAAGTCTCTTTTTTCTCTTTTCCTAAGCGTTCTTCTTTCCCTGAATTGCGTTCTTCTTTTTTAAGTTACTATTCCTAGTTTCCCTCTTCTCAGCAGCGACTCTTTAGTTATAGGGTTACTGAATTACTGACTTGTGAAGTTTTATTGAATGATTTCCTGCAATTTTTCCCAGTATGTCATGAGTAAATAATCCAGCTATAACTCTCGATCTATACAAAACGCACTGGGTTTTTATGTGTGTTTCTTTCGGTTGCATTGATAGCAGAAGAGCCTGACTCTATAGGATTAGGGGCACTAGCGCTTTATTTAAAAAATAAAAAGTAAAGGGGCCTGAAAACGTGACGTAATAGGTTGCTATCACGGGTCGCGTAGCTCCGCTCCTTATTGGAAAACTAAAACGCTAACGCGCCTAACATTCTTTAGCTAAGCAAAGCAACCTTATCATTATTACTTTATATATTTTTTCCTTTTACTTTGTTTTACTTTTTTTATTATATATTAAAAATCAGTTTTTTAAACTTTAAGTTTCCGTAGCTTTATGTTTTTACACGTTCTTTATTTTTATTTTAAAAAGTCATCTTTTTATATAATTATTAATTTTAATTAGTTTTTTTAATAAATATTAAATCTTTTAAAAAAAGAAATATTTTATTAAATGTTAATTAAATGTATCATCTTTTAATTTATGAGTTGTTAAGATATAAGTTGTATAACTTGATAATTCTAAAACTCATTTTTATAAATAAATTAATTTAAAATTAATTTTTTTTTAAAATATGATTAATTAGATGTGACATATTTTTAATCTTTGAGTTGTTAAGACACAAGTTGTACCACCTGGTGGTTTAAAAACTCAATTTTAAAACCGAAAATAATATAAAATACTCTTATAAAGGTTAATTAGATGGGGCATCTTTTTACTCTTTGAGTTTTTGAAACACTAGTTGTACAGCTTGATAGTCCTAAAACTCGCATTTCAAAATAATTATTCAAGTTAAACAAACTCATTTTCTTTCTTCAAAACCCTTATTTATTGATAACAACACACATTTTCTTTAAAAGCAATCAACACAGTTGCATTTTTTTTTTACCTAAGAACTACGTAGCTTTGATTTCTCCATCGCACCGGGAGATACGTAGGAGCAAGATCACACTCTTGTCAAGCACAATAATAAATAAAAAAATTTCCTCTCTTTTTTTAAACACACTTTTATTTCAAAAATGACATTTATAAAGAACAATTTTTATTCATTTTTAATAATAAAGAGAAATAAATATATTTAATTAAATATTAATTTTGCATAATTAATTATAAGTTATCGTATTGTACCGGATGTCGTAGGGTGCTAATATCTTCCCTGCGCATAATCGACTTTTGAACTCAAAATTTGGTTTCAAGAGCCATTTTTTTAAAAAAGTTTTCCTAATATTTTCCTTATTTTAAAATTAAAATTAGTGGCGACTCAATTGAATTCGAGAAACACTCAAAAGTTAAGCTGCGGCAAGTGTAGAGTAGAATTTTTGAATAATGAGAACAAGTTTTTGGTAATGTATATTATTTATTGCTTAATATTTTAAAAATAGTCATATAAGATTTATTAACCAGCATACTTATTTAACATAAAACAACATGTAATATATATATATATATATATATATATATATATATATATATATATATATATATGTATGTATATGTATGTATGTGTATATATATACTACTTGTTATTTTATATATAATTTATAGAACTTGTAAGTTGTAACATCTCCAATTTGGAAACTTTAAGAGGAAAATTTCATTTTGACAAGTTAAAATGACCGAAGCCTGAATTTGGACTAAGACACTTTCCAGCTAAATATTTTACTACAAATAACAACAAGTGGTTTTGAGGGTAACAAGGTAATTCAACTTTTTTCTCATTTTTTAATTACTTTTAATATTAGTGTAGTTGATCTCTCGACTATGTGAAATGGAAAGAGGGTATATAAATAGAAGCATAATTAATCGAGTTGTGAAGAAATTTGTGTATAGAAGAAGATGGAGAGCATAAGGATTGTATTTATGTCTTTGATTATGGCTTTTACGATTTTATATAGTGGCGAAGGCCAACTAGTAGAGAATTTCTACATTTCAACTTGTCCTAATGTAGAACTCATAGTGTCTCAAGCAGTGACCAACAAGTTTACACAAACCATCACCACTGGACAAGCAACTCTTCGTTTATTTTTGCATGATTGCTTTGTTGAGGTATATATATTTTCCATAATTCATATATATTTCTTGAGTTTCTTATTTATTTGTATATATATTCAAAGATTTTTTATAAAGGAAAAATGCTTTTTCGATCAAAATGTTTGTGTGGTTTAATTTCCTGATTCCTCATAGTTATTGTATCCTCCTTCTTGAGCAAGATTTGTTTTATTCCTATCATATATATATATATATATATATATATATATGAAAATTAATTAAATTGCAACTAAGATGATAATTAGACTCATACTTATAGTTACCTGTAAAAAATACTTAGAATGAGTGGGGTAAAAATCTGTATTATTGATACAGGTGATTATTTACAAAAATAAACGGATATAACTGTGAGTACAAATATCTTATTACCCAACTCATTTTGCACATATAAAACATATATATTATTTTTGTTTATATATTATTAATTATTATATAAAAATATTTATATATACACAAAAATATTTTATGGTGACTAATAATACTTAGACTATACCAATCTAGTTATACAAATAAAATCATAACAAAATTAGTTAAATTCTTTTGAGTGGAATAAAAATATTCCATAACTAAGACATATATAAAGTTAAAAACTAATTTCATACAATATGTTAATTGTTTTATAAATTTTATTTTATTTTTATTCAAACAAACGTGTATTTAGTCTAGTGATTATTTTTCTATGTTGTTTTGCTTCTATTAATATCACTAAATCAAAACAATATTTACATGATTTAATATATTTTTGTATGATTTAAATATTTTAGTTAATATTTTCATGATTTAATATTATTAAAGGACTTTAATTATTTTCTTAATTGGGTTAAAGTGATATGATATTTTTTATGTAACAATTTGTTTTAATTCATAGGTGGGTAATAGATAAGAATACAAGTATAAGTATAAGTAAGGCAATTAAAATTGATACTAATGTTTTAAGTATGGGTAATTTTTCAAGCTATAGTACATAGGCAAGTACTATAATATCCTATTCAAACACCAATAATTGTCATATCTAATTGAACGATTTAGGTCATACAATGTATTTACAAGTAGCTTAATTAATAATTGGTATATATGGTAAACTCTACAGTGTAATTAGAAAATTATAGAAAAATTACTTACAATTGGTTAAAATCAATCACGTAAACTCTTTTAAAACTTTAAGTTTGATATAATCAATATTTTACAAAACATAACTAATTACTATACATAGCTAAATTTAATTAACTATAGATAATTTATCCATGGAACCTAGACGAGCTTTTTTAATTGTTTTGGTCATAACTCATAACGTGACGTGTGCATTTGCATTTTCAAAAAATTAATCTTTACGACTTTTATGGCTGGTGGAGGCTTATTCTTCTTTGTCCTACGTCTTAATCCTAAATATGCAATCCACTAGAAATTTGAATAGTTCATATGGAAAATTGGAATAGAATAAATGATAAAAATATAAATGCTGTGAAATAGTCACCACACACCATAATTGCACGCGATAATTGACAAGAATATCTCCGATCACAAGAATAGGCTAGAGCTAGAAGTCATTGACTAAGAAAAGAAAAATTGACAAAATTAACTTGAATATCTTGGCTTGTTTGTTTTATTTTATCATGAAAAATATTATATATATGTATATTGATTGTTACGTTAGTCTTATCATATTTCATATTAATAATTAATAATTAAAAGAGGAAATTACAAGCTTTATTTAAAAAAGCATAAATATCCCATCTAGTTTTAAAGTAAATGCTAACCTCCTTTAAATGTTTTTAAGTGATAAATAATGTCTTCAGTTTGACTAATAATTTATTCTTTGAAACTAAATAATAACCTTTTATTCCTGGTAAATTAAATATTAGTCAATGAAATTGTTGAAAAATTTCAGCTTACTGCCTATCACGAGAGTGGCCATGGAATTGTTTCCCTCTCTTCACAAGGCATCAAATTGTGGGATAAGTAATACAATTCGACCAAATCATATAAAGTTGAAATCAAGTTTTGAAATGCAATATTGATGTAGAGATAAGACAAATATTATAAATTAATATAATTTTTTAACATTTTGAAAATGAAAGTCGTGTAAGAATAGTTTTTCTAATTCTGTTAATTTCCATCAATTCAACAATTTCCTCAATATGACCACACATAATCAAATTGAGGAATGACCACGTGTAATTAGAAGTCTCTTGTTAATATCTAAGAGTTAGAAAGAGTGTATTATTAGTGAAAGTAGATGTGTTAATGGTGGATTAACAATGTCAAGGAAGATGAAGTTGTTTGTCACTTTGAGAGAAATTTAAAGGAGGTAATGTTTTACTTTAAAATTAGAGCAGATGTTTGTGTTTTTTTAAGTAAATCTCAAGAGAGGTTAATGTAATTTTCTCTAATTAAAAATATATTAAAACAATAAATACAATAGTTCTATTTATATATCTCATTTTAAAATTAATCAATTTATTAAGCATAATCAACTAACCAATTTAACTAAGTAATTAATCTCCTAATCTAGTAACTAAAATATCCGCATTTTCTCTTTAGTTAAAATTAATATTATGGAAAATACTAACAAATACACCAATAACACTTATTAAAAATTTAAATATAAAAAAAATTATTAAAAATTGTAAGGTTTATAATTTAAAATTATTAAAAACGATATTTTAACTCAAATATTATTTTTTATTTTCCTTTTCTTAACAAACGGTCTTTAAGGCATTAGTTAATATGACATTTGTATTAATTAACGAACAATTTTGATGTGAAGGGTTGTGATGCTTCGGTTATAATAGCGTCGCTAAATGGGGATGCAGAAAAGGATGCAAAGGAAAATCTTTCCCTACCAGGAGATGGATTTGACACTGTGATTAAAGCAAAGGAAGCACTGGAAGCTGCATGCCCAGATGTTGTCTCATGTGCAGACATTTTGGCACTCGCTACTAGAGACGTTATAGCCTTGGTAAGCAATATTATTTTAATATTTAATTCATATATAATTCATATAAATTGTCCGTAAATTGTTGTCAGTAAATCACATATGTTATATTATTAAAAAACTTTAATTTTTATTATAATAATTTTTAAAATTATTAAAATTATGATTAGTTGTGTGATATATTGATAAGGTATAAAAAAAAATTTAATTTATTTTGTATTTATTTCCTATAATACAAAATCATTTAAAAAATTAGTTATCAAGAATGGTTTTCATGAAAAGATACTCAAA